>JAJOZX010010297.1:47500-132962 GCA_023014485.1 Bathynomus jamesi | reverse complement strand
ATAAGTGTTCGAAAAACAGACGAGGCTAAACTCTCAAAAACCTATACTTTACGATACTGAAATAAATAAAAACACGCACTTTATGGACTTGTATACAGGGTGTGTCGAAAAAATAATGGTGCAGAAACAACTGGTCATTTTTCTTATTAATATATTATATATATATATATATGTGTATATGGTTGTTTACGTTCCCAAAACTGTGCAAGTTTAGAACGCTTTCACAAGATGAGCATTACTTGTCCCTACAATGCGTATTCGATGCTCGTACTTCATCAGATCATTAACGAGATACTCTTGTGGAATGGATCGAGTAACCTCTGTTTCTTCGACGGAGTTCTGCTAGGCGACTTGGTTTGTCACAATACACGAGTGTTCCAACATATCCCTTTAGATAAAAATCCAAAGAGGTTCAGTAAGGTGATCGAAGTGGCTATGCTATCGGTCCACCACGGCCTATCCACCGCTGAGGAAAGGTTATATCTAGAAAGGCGCGAATAGCAACGGCATTTAGGAAGTCGTCCCATCTTGTTGAAATATAACGCTTCTCGTGTCAACTCCCAAAAGTCATTAGTTGGACAAGAAAAAATATCAGCAATACCCGTATATTAAGATAATTCGCTCCAGTCACGGGAGAATCGTCAAAGAAAAATGAATGGATATGTAGTTACGTGACACAGCGCACCAAACGTTAACTTTTGGTGAATCTCGTTTACATTGATCTGTTTCGGCGCTGGATAAGCCACCTCGATTACCCGACTTAACTTCTTTGGACTTTTACTTATGGGAGTATGTTAAAACACTCGCGTATCATGACAAACCGAAGTACCTGGTAGAACTCCATCAAAGAAGCAGAGGTTAGTAGATCCATTCCACAAGAGCACCTTGCTAATGTTCTGATGAAGTTTGAGCGTCGAATACGGACTGTGGCGATGAATGATGATCATGATGTGGAAGTGTTCTAAATTTGCAGTTTGGAAATGTAATTGTATAAATATCACTTAATAAAAAAAATATTACATTACAGTTTTTTTTAATATATAACCTTTAACATTTGGTTAGCTTCCGCCCGAATTGTTTACTCTCACGAAGGTCAAGCTTTTCACTCCACCTTAGACCTACAGTTTAACGTGGAATCCGAACCACGCCCCACCAGCAGCCCAGCGTCTTAACCACTAGGCCACCCAGGGTACCCATTTATCTACCAACCACTTTCTTTTATTGTGTGAAAAGATGAACAGCTGGGTTTTGCTGCATGCCGGCTGCCGTCACCGGGTCTCAATCCTGGGGCCGATGGATTCGTAGTCAGCGACGCTAACCACTACACCACCGAGGCGCATTAACTCTCTCTCTCTCTCTCTCTCTCTCTCTCTCTCTCTCTCTCTCTCTCTCTCTATATATATATATATATATATATATATATATATATATATACGTTTTCACATATTGCAGCTTAGACTAAAAATGGAAACAAAATTCTTAACGATTTGAAGGCACTTTAAAAATAACAATAAAAATAGTTTTATTTACGTCTTCAGCATTCCATTCGCGAGCCTCTTTCAGAAATGTATAAAATTAAATAGTCTGCATACGTGACCTACTAACCTGATTTACAGTTAACTGCACAACGATAACATAAATTAACACTATACTGTAAGCAGTGTAAACCCTGTAGACCCTACACTGTAAACATCCGTTTAAACCATTTGGTTCCTCAATACGTGTCAAAATAGGTTAAGGAAAGCTTCGTTTCGGATTAATTAGGTTCAAAATTGGGGTCCGCACAGACACTAACGGCGTAATTTACTGGTTCTCTTTTTGACCCTATATACAAAAAAGCTAAACCAAAAGGAATTTATATGGTTAATGATGAGGACCCTTTATGAACTGGAACGTTAGTCACGAGCAAAAACGCCATTTATGGACTTCTAATTGAAGGCTTTAAGCACTTTATTGTTCATTGTGTATGTTACCGTTCCGTCCTCGAGCGACGATGGAGCTCAGTCACTATATAGCAGTGATGGGGAAAGTTCTATGCAGATCGTGCCAAAATGTAAACTTACTTTGAAGTGGCGTGAAGAGCGACGCACGCGCAACGAGTTTCTTCACTTCAACGATTTCTGAAATTGGACTTGATGTAATTCACTGAAGAAAACAGTTGCTCACACGAATAAGTAAACTAGATATTGTCAGCAACGTGGCAATAATTGTTTCAAAGATGAAAAAGTATCGAGTAGAGCGTTCTACGTAATGACAATTACATTTTATCCACTTGAATATTCCTTTTTTTTTCATACCTATACCCGTTAATTCGGTTCAAGGTCTACATTTAAGTCCGTGAACTTTTCTCTCAGATTCCCTTCTCTTGAAGTTCAATGATCTCCATTTCCAAGTTTTCGCTAACTGAAAGCCACATTACATTTTCCAGATTTAGTTATCATATTTAGGCTTATGTAGGTTTCTGACTATATGAAAGGTGTTTTCAACTCCCTGAAAGTCTATAACTATAAATCTCTCTGAAAACTGTTTTTCAGAGTCGGAAATGAAAATATAAAACTGCTGGCACACATCTTCCTTTTACTTGAACTATCTGTAAACATTTCACTATGCTCTAAGTGTGCTTTAAAACACGGGAAGTAATAATTCAGAGTTTGGATTTGCGCATCTCTCTTAAAAAGTCCCATTTTTTCACAAACGTTTTAACAGTTCCAAACATTGTATCTACAAGCAGCCGTTAGCCTTGTAGTGTTTTATTCAGTTTATTAAAGTGCTCAGTATAGTCGGCAAGGAACGTGAGTTTATTCAGCAACTCCATGTCATAAATTTCTGGACACTCTTTCAAAACATATTTGAGTTCTTCACGGCATGAAACAAATCTACTCACAACTTGTCCTTTGCTGAACCATCGGACTTTGTTAAACAAACGCGAGCCTCCGTACTGCGAATCAACTTCTTTTGAATTGAATTGAACTGAATAACCTTTATTAATAATAAAATAAATACAGTGGTCTTACAATTTACAATGACATAAATGTGAAACTGGACTATTTATTTAATTTAATTTGACCCTTAAGTTTTAGGCTTTACTGGGCTCTTATTAAAAATAAAACATAGTTATTATTAATAATACATAAATCATGAATAAATATTATTAATTAAGGTATGTATTAATCTTAAATTATCATTATTGATATAACAAATGCGAGGTCATTATTGAAGGCATTATACCAATACCATACAAAGAAATCAATATTATACACAAGATAAGAACTGAACAATCGCAAGCAATGTCTTTAATCCTAGATTCACAAGAGAAATGAAAAAGCAATAGTAATGTACATTAATCCTAGATTTTCATTAGTGTGCCATTATTAATCGAGATTTCAATTTGGGTTTTAAACGAATTTATATTCACAATATTTTTTATATCGGCATTTAAATCATTCCATAGTTTCAATCCAATGAAAATGTGTAATTTTTGAGATGAAGACAATCTAAATTGAGGAATTACATCTATTTCTGGTCTAATACGAGTGGATTTCTTGATGAGTTACAAAATATATATTTATCCATTGTAAGTTAATGATTTTATTCTTACACTCGGAAATAAAAATAAAATGTGCCAGTTTGATTACATCATCGAGCTTTAGTAGTTTTAACTCTTTGAATAGGTTTAGCTCTTCAATAGTAGTTTAAAATGTGGGCTGTTTAAATTACGTGCAGCGATAAAGTTCACAATTTTCATAACTAGCGTAATGATATCATTAAAATCCGACAAATTTCCCTTGTCCCATAAAGTTTCCTGATGTGATACGCAATTGAAATGGAGCAATGGTTGTCCAATTTCTTTAATGGGAAGCTGCAAAACCCCTGATTTTCTATCAACCATATTGGAAGAACCAGTGGCGGATCTAAGATTTTTGTTTCGGGGGGTGGCGCTGGTTGGGTTCGGATGAAGTTCTGAACGAAGCTTAAATATTATGCAATCATCACCATAAAAGTACTTGGTAATACGAGAGCCACTCAATATATTTTGCCCACCTTTCTTTTTCTTTCCAAGTTTCCTTGTAAGTTCCCGAAATTTTGTACACAAGTAGTTACATACCTTTTTAACAAGTTTTTATTTTTCCACATAATCTCCATGCTTTTCTACGGCTTTCCTCCACCTCGAAACAAGAGCCTTTATTCTTTGCTGGTATTCCGCCGGGTTCCGCTGGAGCCACCTCTTAACCTCCTCAACAACCTCAGCGTCACTCTGAAACTTTCTTCCACGAATAGCATCCTTCATTAGCCCAAACAAATGGAAGTCTGAAGGTGCCAGATCCGGGCTGTATGGAGGGTGGGGTAACACAGTGAAGCGCATTTTTGTGATGGCCTCTCTTGTTTGCAAACTATTGTGTGGTCTTGCGTTATCGTGCAAAAGAAGGACGTCTTCCAGTTTTCTCTCCGGTCGAACTCACTTTATATGTCTCTGGAGTCTCTGTAGGGTAGTAATATATGTTTTTGAGTTGATTGTTTGTCCTTTCTTCATAATCTCCACCAGAATCACCCCTTTCATGTCCCACAAGATGGTGGCCATAACCTTTCGTGCAGAGGGAGCCATTTTGAACTTTTCTTGCGTGGGGAGTCTGCGTGATGCCACTCCATGGATTGGCGTTTTGTTTTAGGTTCAAAGTGGTGTACCCAAGTCTCATCCCGTCACAATTCGTGAAAAGAAGTCATCCCCTTCTGTCTCGTATCAAACCAACAACTCGGAAGCAATTTCTTTTCTTTGGGGTTTGTGATCTTCAGTCAGTTGGCGAGGAACAAACCGTGAACACACTTTTGAGTATCCCAGTTGCTGGATTATCGTATTCACACTTCCTTCACTAATTCCTAGCTCCAGTGATAGCTCCTTGTATTTGACGCGCCGATTTGATCGAATGATGCTGTTAGCACGTTGCAGTAGGGTATGTCAATTTTGGGGGTGAAATGACTAAATTGAAAATCATGTGATTTGGTAGCAATTTAATGTAATCATTTGGTATACAAAATAATATCCTTGCTTCAAAAACAATAAAAAATAACTCCTACCTACATCACTTTTAATTAAAAAATTCCATTTTTCCGTAAATTCGTAACAAAATAACAAATGTGCGCAAACATCCTATCAACATTTAAAGTGGCAATAAGATATCATTCAGAGTCTTTATTTGAAAGTAACCAATGCAGTCATGTCCTTTTTGCTGCGGTTCCTTGACATCAGCATTCGGCTCGCTACTTGCGCTTTGATGTAGCCTTCTCGCCTCTCGTGACTGTAAACTTGACTAGCTGCTTCTGTGACCATTTTCACACATCTCTCCATACTCTGAGTGTGAGAAGGCCATTTTGGCACTTGCATTGGGGCCTCTTTAAGTTGTGTTAAATCTTTGTTTGTTATACATGTTGTCAGTAGTGGCTCCAAAACTTCCGAACTCAAGTTAACTAATTCTGACAATTTCGTGGCATTGACGTTTATCGGAGGTACCTTCCTTGTCTGAACAGAGCAGTCTCCCAGCTGGTCATCATCTAGTGATGTTCCTCTAAGCTTTAGAATGATTTCCACAGCCTCAGTTCGCTCTTTGGTACATTGGCTGCAGAGTATTGCTTGCAAAACTGTCTCTGTTCCTAGCATACCAAGCGAACCTTCTCACCACAGGTAACACGATGTCCACCATTACTTTCCTTTGGGTTCTCAGTAGCTGTAATTGAAACAAGATGTGGTTGGACCCCTCCATCCACATTGGATTAAGTTTTACATTGAACCAGTGAGGAAGATAAAACCCAATAATAAATTCAATAATCAACATCAAATTCTGTATCATTTTGCCCTTCAGTGCATGTTTGGAAACCCAAATCCTGCAGAAACGAATCGCTGTAGTTAACCAACGACTGTGACTTACGGGTCCAATCTCCAAGAGAGCCAGATTTTGAGGCAACTCTCCTGATCTGATTGCTTGAACAATACGATAAGCGTAAGATTGATCCGTGCTGAGGTCTTTGATAACTTCTTCAGACAACACTGGAAGGGGAGGGCCTACTTCGACCTTTGGAAATTTTGCATTTATTTCTAATTCCGTTGCTTCATCTAGCATGTTGCCAAGGGGGCCTGACCACTTGTTGTTGCTCTTTGTAGGACCATCAAGTTCCTGAATGAGACGACGAAGAGGTAGTTCCCCTGTGTGCAAATCACATACAATCCAAACAAGCCTTCTTCCAAGTTTTTTCTCTAAATGCGTCATAACACCGCCCTGCCATCCAGTGTTCACCGCAGTTGAGTCTCCACCAACGGCCTGCAGTGAACTGTCAAGTCTTCTTTCTTGAAGCCAACATATTATTTGATCAGCAATTGCCTCTGCATGTTTCTTGCCTTCTACTTCTGCTTCAGGAACAAAGTGAAAGAAATAGCGGCCACCAGGTTCGGAACACACAGAGTAGTGTTCTTCTTTCATGAGACCGGGAAACTTTCTGTCCATTCCCTCTACCTCTAGGAGAACTTTTGTGTCATCTCTTCTTCCATCAAACAAAAGGCAAGAGAGACCTTCCTCCTTCAAATCTTTTTCATGCTGATCAGATATTTCATTCATTATTTTTTCTTGTGCTCTTCTTATCTTATTATGATCTATCACTAAGGATGTATCCTCTCGGCTGATGAGGCCTGCATCTATCCAAGCGGCAGTGGCAATCTCTGCAGTCTCTCGTAGCCCCGTATGGTGGCGAATACTGGCAAGGGCAATGTTTGAGATGTCTTTAGTGTTGTATTTCATTCTCTTCGGCGAAGGTTCAGATGGCATTTTGGAGCTATCATCTGATGTTGCTTCTTTCTGTTCATCTGAAGAGCTTTCAAAGAAGTGAGAAACCTCTCGATAGAGCTCTTCATCTCTTTGGGTGGCTTCTTCACTCTTCTTTTTCTTCCTTTCTTTCCTCTCTCGGATTTTCTCTTTTTTCTTAGCAATAACAATCTGTTTTTTGGTTTCTGAATAATCTGCCGAACCAATCTGCATACTTCCTTGGCCTCCTGCCTTTGTTCTCTGCGCCTTTATGAAAGCCAGCTCCAAAACAGGGATCTTCTTCTCACGAGGACAGCGACAATCAATGTGAGGGTGAGGTTCTCTTCTGCATGAGAACAATTGGCTTCAGAACACAACTCAATGGGACACTGGCAGTTAAAAATGTCAAGAAGAGTATCAAGTGTGTGCAGAAATTTATTTTTCTTTGCTAGCTTTCCTTTACCAAGTGATGTCTCAACTGCTTTGTGCCACAGCTTTGTTAATTTTAGCTCAATAGTTCTATACTGATTGAGTACAGGTGGTTTGAATAACGCATTAGGTTTTTTCCACTGATGCAAAAGAGGGGGAATCATGTCCCTTATGAGCTCTTTCTCTGTGTAGTTCCTTCTATCCTTTGTATTTTGTTCACGAAGGAGTAACCCTAGTCTCAGCATGTCTCGCACTGTTGGCAGTTCTGATACGGGAAGCTCCTTGCCTGTACCGACTAACAGGCTCAAGTGGCATGACGACTGACCTCGTCTTCAATTTTGGCATCTTAGGAATATCTGAAAAGAAACAAAAACATTTAAGTATTTTATATCAATTACGATGTTTCAAAGTTTAGTCATTCGATGTTCTAAAATTCAATAAAAAAATATTTCATGGGATTACAACATAATTAGACAATATGATAATAATAAATAATTGTAATAATCAATAATCCATACTTACAGTTAAACTGTAGTATTCGTCTAGTAGAATAACTATGAAAGAGGTACAAGAGCAATAACAGCAAACCACCGTCTATGACATCGAAGAGGCAACTGAGGACTGAGAGTGAGGGACAGTTCTATTCATGTTGTGACTTGTACATTGTACAACAACTATATGAACTTGAAAACACTCCATATGCGATCAGTGGGATAATTCTGTGACAGATGAATAGTTAATCAATTTATGTCCTATTATTTAGTAAAAGAGTCAATTTCTGAAACTTTAAGGTAAAATTGATGTAGGTAAGGGTTATTTTATTTCATTTTGGTTGGCCAATTTGAAAAAAGTTGACAAAATTGACACACCCAAACGTTGCAGTGTGAGATGTCACAGCCGATGCCGTGCTCATCATCGAGGCTGGCTCTCCCTCTCTCCGATGATCTCACACATTTAGACCAGCGTCTAACTGTGCTTTGATCAACAACAGCATCTCCGTAAACGTTTTGTAGACGTTTGTGAATATTTCCAACTGTTTCCTTCTATGCGGTTAAGAACTCGATAACAGCTCTCTGTTTACTACGCACATAACTGTCAGATGCCATTTTCGAAACTGCGTTAACCACCGGTTTTATACCAGGACGTTTAAAAGCGGTTTTATACAAGGAGGGGAGGTTCAAACTGGAAAACTCGGTTATGTGAACCGCTGAAAGTTCAAACTTACCGCCCAAAAGACAGTTCATCCCCATGGCCTATTATTTAGCTAAGAAAAAAGGGTGGGGCAAAATATATTGAGTGCCCCTTGTAAGATTAATGTTCAATTATTACTAATTTATTGGGAACGCTCAATCAAAACTATAAACACTTCACAATAGAAATAATGTGCAGCCACTTCCGGGACGACTGTCCAACCTATCACAGGACACAGAAAATTAATTGAAAAATACATCCAGACTTACCTTCAAGCTGTTACTATAAATCTCGGATTATTTCATAAATAAAAAAGTAAATTACTGCAAATTACATCATTCGGGTTCGAAACATACATTATAAACAAATATGTGGACGTGCCAATGGATCTTTACTAAAACCGTTAAAGGTCTTCTTTTCACTTTCTGAGGATCCGATGATCTTCCTTATTAGCAAAGATCTCTAACTTTTTCTGGTATTATCTTCATGTCCTGATGAATTGACATAATGGCCAAGCCAGATAGTCTTTCTTTTCACATTGTTGTTAGAAGGTAGGTTTTTAGCAGTTTAAGCTTGGAAAATGACCTCTCAGTGGTGGCGATTGAAAGAGGAAGCGTTCCGAATATTCGAAGGAGCGTCGCCACAGCAGAAGCTTTTCCTGTGCAAGCTTAATCCAGTGCGATAGCGGCAAATCTCCTTCACTCTTTAACTTGGAAATGTGACTCACCCAAGATCGCACCTGAGCCTTCACCACCGCCATCGGCTACTGAAAATCATCTTCATACCCTACCTTTACGTGGCCAACAGAATACTGAGTATCGAAGATAAAATCTGACGATAAATAGCCTGTGATTGGTAGGGAGTCAGGATCACACAGCCAAACGACAGTCAATGATAACTCCCAATTTCTCCACCAAAGTGAAGAATCAGCAGGAGCCTCACTTGGCGGATATATGAATTTTTTTCCACTTAAGTTGCGATTCGCAAAACATCTCTATCAATGGGGGGTAGAGCCCCTTCAGACTCCCTCTGGATCCGCCACTGGAAAGCTCCATCGGTTGTCAACTTGTCATTGACACTAACTTCTGTAAGTCAGTATTCCTTTCGGAAAATACCTTCACTACCAGGTTGAGAATATCCTGGCCTGTAGTTGTACCACACAATGTTCCTACACTTAAATCTTCTCACATTACAGGTTGAGCCGAATATCTAACTATAATAGTTAATCGTGCTTCGAATGTCGCATCAGTGCTCTCATCTAAGCAGCGAAAGTGAAATGGAGCATTTTTTAAAATCATCACAAAGTACTTCATTCACATCTGCATACATCTGAAGAACTCTGTCCTTCACAGCACTTCGGCTGCGTGGCATGTCCTTGAATTGTTTAATAATTTTGTCCTTATCTTTAAAATTGATAAACAGCGACTCCCCACGCATTATTAAGGCTTCTTTAATATACGCACCATCTGACAATGGTTTGCCATGGTTTGCAACACAATGTGCAAGGGTGAAACTTGCATCTGTTACAAATATTTTTAATAAACAGGAGTGAATGGTGAAATTCTGTACTGCCTTTTTAAGTATTTCATCTCGCTTTGCATCCGATAATGCAATTAAATTTTTATTAGTTTCCAAGTGTCTTTCAACATTCGATGTTCTGCACACATGAACACAGAGAACACAATGTTTTTCTCCCTCGTTCTATAACTCCGTATTTTAGTGTCACACTTTTTAAAAATTCTTGTCATCTCCAAGCCCGTCTGTCACTTTTAGTTTTTCGATTTTAAAAAAGACAGTGTCAATTTTTAAAATTGTATTTATAGTATTTTCAATTAAAAAGGGCTAAAATTTTCACGCAAAATAATTAATCCACATCAATACTATACTGTACTAAGCAATGAATAACGGAAACTGCACCGTCAATTTGTCGTCAAGTGGACTGATGTCATCAACGGTCAGCCACGACCGACCGCGAACAAAATCAATATTAATTAAAAAAATATGCGAAGAATTTTGAATTAATGACACTCGAAATAATTAATACTCGCGTCCAGCTCATTAAAAATTTGTCGAAAAATTTTGAAACATTTAAATCAACTCCCCTCGTGCAATAGGGCCTCATGAAAATATTATCCAACCAATGTATTAACCCCTATTATACGAGAATTTAGTGTTGGTTGTTGCGCAAACGAGTGAATAAGCTTCAGGTAGGGGAGGGTTAAGTTCTGTATCCAAAACAATGTTGACGATTTAACTAACATCGTTTTTGAAAGGCTTCTTTTTCTTTTTTATGACACGATAATATGACTTTTTATTTATTTTCGAATCGATTGATACAAAGGATAGAATAGGTAGTTACTAACTATAAAATCTCGCACTGCAACTGTTTACATGCCTTAAATTAAATATTCTTTTTAATTTCCTTATACTAAAATGAAAAATCCCTTCTCAGAATCTCCTAATTCTTTGGTATTTGAGATATTCTTAACGTGCCGTAGCTTCCCCATTACTGCTATATAGCACCTTATTTATAGAGAACATTCTTAAAATACGGGACAAACTGATGTCTCGTTTGGAGGTACAGTACTGCATTTTAGTACTGTAAAATACGATACATATTGTCCCTCAAAATATATGGCACAGGGTTCAAACCTTGAACTGAGGGGTATCCCTTCAATTCCAGTGTCTTTTTACCTTCAGTTATAGTCACTTCGGGGTCTGTTCTTACTGCCTTCAATTCTACCATATTACATACTCATAAAAACAAATAAATTACGGGCGTATTACGCTTTAAAAGACAGAACCAAAAACTTACAAGAATTTATCTCGAAATGTTGTAGAGAAATATTTTCTTTGTACAGTTCTGTCCTGCAAATTTCTGATGGCGGTCTTTGTAAGGGGTACGATAAAATTCGATGATTTGGTCAGTAATTCAAATTTTCTTTCTGGAAATTGTTCCGTCGAGAACTTGTACTGTCGGTCAAAATAAACAAATATATAAGACCGGGTTAGGCGTAATTAATGCGTAGTAATAATAATTAACTCTTTCTCGCCGAATTGGAAAGCTTTTCACTCCGTCTTAGACCCACAGTTTAACGTGGATTCAGAAATACATCTCGTCAGGGAATGATTGCTCACTATTTCATCGAGATAATTAAAGCTCATATACAGGACCTGCATTGTCTAAGATCTGTGGCGCGTGCAGCCTTCAGAAGATGTGAACATCTGTTCTGTGGATCAGTTCAAGAAATACATCTCGTCAGGGAGTCGTTGCTCATCATAATTTCAACATAACAGGAACATTTGATTATTGATCCGTGGGTAGTATGACCGCAAAACATGTTAATGCACGATTTTTCTCTTTAGTAATAATAACAACTAGCTCTTCTGTGGATCAGTTCAAGAAATACATCTCGTCAGGGAGTCGTTGCTCACTCTTCCACATTTCAACATAACAGGAACATTTGATTATTGAACCGGATTTAAAATAACAGGATCATTTGATCCGGGGGTAGTATAACCGCGAAACATGCTAATGCACGATTTTTCTCTTTAGTAATAATAACAACTAGCTCTTCCCCGAATTGTAACAACGGATAAGGTTTTCACTCCACCTTAGACTCACAGTTTAACGTGGAAACCGAATGCTCTTTTCTTTTTTAAAAATATAATTAAAGGAATGGATATATTTATAATTTCTTTATTATAAAATGTGGAACATGCAGTCTTCAGAAGATGTGAACAGCTGTTCTGTGGATCAGTTCAAGAAATACATCTCGTCAGGGAGTCGTTCATCATAATTTCAACATAGCAGGGATATTTGATTATTGATCCGGGGAGTAGTATGACCGCAAAACATGTTAATGAACGATTTTTCTCTTTAGTAATAATAACAACTAGCTCTTCTGTGGATCAGTTCAAGAAATACATCTCGTCAGGGAATCGTTGCTCACTCTTCCACATTTCAACATAACAGGAACATTTGATTAGTGAACCGGATTTAAAATAACAGGATCATTTGATCCGGGGGTAGTATGACCGCAAAACATGCTAATGCACGATTTTTCTTTAGTAATAATAACTAGCTCTTCCCCGAATTGTAACAACGGTTAAGGTTTTCACTCCGCCTTAGGCCCACAGTTTAACGTGGAAACCGAATGCTCTTTTCTTTTTTAAAATATAATTAAAGGAATGGATATATTTATAATTTCTTTATCATAAAATGTGGAACATGCAGTCTTCAGAAGATGTGAACAGCTGTTCTGTGGATCAGTTCAAGAAATACATCTCGTCAGGGAGTCGTTGCTCACTCTTCCACATCATAATTTCAACATAACAGGAACATTTTATTATTGGCCAGTTGGCTTAGAAGGCGTAAATGGCTTGGTCAGGTTGACTTGCCAGATACCACTTTTTATTGTATACATTATGGAGATTTGCCAGATACCGTTTTAATTGTATACATTATTATGGAGAGTTGCCAGATACCATTGTTCAGGTACACAGTTGCCAGATTGTACCATTTATTTTCTTAAAAGTTGGTTTAGAATTCCGCTAGTAGGTTTAGAAGGCGTAACATCATATATTAACCAAAATAATTAAGTAAAACAACATTGCATCATTTTGTTTATTATAAATATATAGAAAATATACATTTGAATGATCAACAATAATAGAAATATGAACGAGGAATATGCATATAATCATATATCCGTCAATATAACAGTACAGGAGAAATATATACACACACACAATTATGGAGATATAGAAAATAAATATACATTTGAATGATCAATAATAATAGAAATGAACGAGGAATATGCATATAATCAAAAAAATATATACACACACACACACACACACACAATTATGGAGATATATAGAAATAAATATACATTTGAATGATCAATAATAATAGAAATATGAACGAGGAATATGCATATAATCATATATCCTTCAATATAACAGTACAGGAGAAATATCACACAAATATGTTAAATATATAAATACATTTCACTTTTTTTTTCAAAATACTAAACTCGGACTTAATCGAGTTTACAATTACAGCATTATTGCTCTGCATTACGCAGTATATGCGGTTTAATAATATTTCACCGCTTTAAGTATAGGGAAACCTGTACTCGATATGAAGGGCTTTCATATCGTTCAGTACTATTTTTGTTCCCACTTTAAAACCGGTTGGTGTCATCTTTAAATACGTCTAGAATACAATCAAAAGCACGCACAAAGAGTTCATCGTTAGCTACATTATTAAACACAAGTTTATAAACACGCTTTTCCTATCGAGGGTTTATTTCTACCGACCCGAACTTTTCAATCGTGAACTCGTCTTCACTCAACATAGCGGCAATTGAAATAATCTTCTAAATCGTTACGACAACTGCTCGTTATATAAAGAAATAGTTCTTCAGGGTGAACGGTGTAGGTGAGCTCAGCCTTGTACCGATCAATTGCTTTGTACCAAAGTTCATGGTATTTCAAAGAGTAAACTTTTTAAATAAACGTCCAGCTCTAGACCATTCTCACCTTGTTCAGCCCTACACTCGGTAAACCCATCGAGCAGAGCGGTGTATGCGTATTGAAGTACTGTATCAAAATAAAGCATATCCGTAACACGCGCGTCTAATATAGGTTTCAGCTTGCGGAATCCGACGATTTCAAACATTCTGTCGAGGATGAAACGGTTTCGCGTAGGAACAAGAGCGTTATTATCAGAAGCATTCTTCCACATCAGCCGTATATCAATGCATGGCCGATCGTTATTTATACACAACGTACATACAACGGCGTATGAGGGTGCGTCACTAATCTGCTCTCTTCTTGTACCTACGTTAGCAGGTATTTTATAACGATCTTCACTCCACTTCTCAACTATCACGAAGATTCCAGTACATAGCTGACGGTACCGGATTTACGCCTGAACACGCGCAACGATTTCGTCACGGACACATCGTACGAGGCGTTGAGAATGCTGCTCAAAGGAAGTTCCATCGTATTCGAGGAGCGCGCGTCCACTCGGTTCAAGCTCTGAGATAACTATGAGCCGTGTGAGGCACGCAGGTAGGCAGGAACGGTTCGATGGGCGGCTGACTCGATGATACGTGAATGGGCTTGTTCGAACTCGTATGATCAGCGAGTCGCACCATAATCAACGTGTGCGGCGAATTGTTGTACATATTGGGTAGGTGTTTTTCCGGTACAAGAATTAATTTCGGTTTTATCACTACCAGACTACGCACCAGACAGTTCCCCTCAGGATAATTTTCACGAACTAGGCACATTTTATAATGTTTTACTAAACATCACACTCCGGCGCACTGTTTGAGGAACATATGCTCATATTTTTCCTTTCTGCCCAGCAAACGATACTCGTCTCTAAAGTCTGCTAAAAATTCACGCAGGGCACTAGCCACAACCTCACTACGAGCCTCATCATGATATACATTAATATAGTGATAAAATACTTAAGATTGTCCATGATGACGACATTTACATTTTCAACCGAAGTGTACGAGTTAACAATAGACATATCAATGATTATATTCAAGACATATATATTTAAAAACACGTGATAAATAAGTTAACAATTGAAATTATGTTAACACAAGAAATAACAAAAAACAAGAAAAAACAAATGCATAGATTTGGTGATCACAAACAACAGTAACCTAATACTTTAAAGAAAGCATTCTATTAAATACTTTTAGCCTATGTTCACGAATTAATACCGGTTTTAAAATAGATAGCTTGAATATTTCGTTTATTAAATAAATCATGTTTCAATTAGCGTTTCACTTTCTCCTTTGTGTGTGTGTGTGCGTGTGTGTGTATGTATGTGTGTGCACTGGTGAAAGAACAGCAACGTGATTCATGCTACTACCTGGAAATTCCCTGCGTGGAGCTTGATAATGACGTCAGAACGACATTGTATAAAGGCAGGCGAAACTTTCACTTTAACTCATTACAAGATTGGAAATAGAGGATAGAGTCGTGTTAGTTAGCTCTCTGTGCCTTGACCAATTCCTAGGTGGTGAACATGATATCTGACGTTCCAAACGGGTTTGAAGCACGCAAGTTGATAAATATATCGCTCGGTAAAATTGCATCCAGACGTTCCAGAAGAGCTGGTGCATCTTTGCATAAATCATTATTAGTTGCCACTGTGTTACATAAAGCCTGTTTTGTTTACTTAGAAGCAGCACATAATTACCTCCACACAATATTTTCCGCGCCACAAGGGCAACCTGAGGAGATTGTCCCCGACCCACCTCAAGCGCCCGCACCATTACCTGAAGTGTCCGTTACCCCAGTGAGCCCTCTCGATTGTGGTGTCAATAATATCAACCAAGATGATTATTCACCCATTGAATGCATTAGTGAAGAGTGTAAATCTAGATTAGAAGACAACGACTGTGAAGTAGACTCGAGCAGTGAATATGGTTGCAACGAAACCTTGCACCATACCAGAAAAAGACGGAGAGTTTCTGATCAGGAAACAAAGGCTGCAGTTTACTCAATTTTACCAAAACGAATCAAAGATAATTTAGAACATGAACAATGTCAGGCTGTTATTTTAGCGACTAAAATTTTGTGTTGATGTGGATTCGATCTTACCTCTTGTCGGTGTTCTGAGCAGACAGGCAAACGACGAGATTTTGCAGCATGGAAGATGACTACATAACTTCTCTCGTGATCAACTTGGAATCCTTGAATTTCTATAAAATCAGTCCAGACGGTCTTCGTCTCGAATCTATTTTAAAACCGGTATTAATTCGTGAACATAGGCTAAAAGTATTTAATAGAATGCTTTCTTTAAAGTATTAGGTTACTGTTGTTTGTGATCACCAAATCTATGCATTTGCTTTTTCTTGTGTTTTCTGTTATTTCTTGTGTTAACAATTTCAATTGTTAACTTATTTATCACGTTTTTAAATATATATGTCTTGAATATAATCATTGATGTGTCTATTGTTAACTCGTACACTTCAGTTGAAAATGTAAATGTCGTCATCATGGACAATCTTAAGTATTTTTATCACTATATTAATGTATATCATGATGAGGCTCGTAGTGAGGTTGTGGCTAGTGCCCTGCGTGAATTTTTAGCAGACATTAGAGACGAGTATCGTTTGCTGGGCAGAAAGGAAAAATATGAGCATATGTTTCTCTCAAACAGTGCGCCGGAGTGTGAAGATGTTTAGTAAAACATTATAAAATGTGCCTAGTTCGTGAAAATTATCCTGAGGGGACCTGTCTGGTGCGTAGTCTGGTAGTGATAAAACCGAAATTAATCCTTGTACCGGAAAAACACCTACACAATATGTACAACAATTCGCCGCACACGTTGATTATGGTGCGACTCGCTGATCATACGAGTTCGAACAAGCCCATTCACGTATCATCGAGTCAGCCGCCCATCGAACCGTTCCTGCCTACCTGCGTGCCTCACACGGCTCATAGTTATCTCAGAGCTTGAACCGAGTGGACGCGCGCTCCTCGAATACGATGGAACTTCCTTTGAGCAGCATTCTCAACGCCTCGTACGATGTGTCCGTGACGAAATCGTTGCGCGTGTTCAGCGTAAATCCAGTACCGTTAGCTATGTACTAGAAACGGAATGTAGACAAACAAACAAACGGGTTTTATTTAAGTGTCGAGGAGATGAATAGAATCTTCGTGATAGTTGAGAAGTGGAGTGAAGATCGTTATAAAATACCTGCTAACGTAGGTACAAGAAGAGAGCAGATTAGTGACGCACCCTCATACGCCGTTGTATGTACGTTGTGTATAAATAACGATCGGCCATGCATTGATATACGGTACGGCTGATGTGGAAGAATGCTTCTGACAATAACGCTCTTGTTTCTACGCGAAACCGTTTCATCCTCGACAGAATGTTTGAAATCGTCGGATTCCGCAAGCTGAAACCTATATTAGACGCGCGTGTTATGGATATGCTTTATTTTGATACAGTACTTGAATACGCATACCCGCTCTGCTCGATGGGTTTACCGAGTGTAGGGCTGAACAAGGTGAGAATGGTCTACAGCTGGGCATTTATTTAAAAAGTTTAGACTCTTTGAAATACCATGAACTTTGGTACAAAGCAATTGATCGGTACAAGGCTGAGCTCACCTACACCGTTCACCCTGAAGAACTATTTCTTTATATAACGAGCAGTTGTCGTAACGATTTAGAAGATTATTTCAATTGCCGCTGTTGAGTGAAGACGAGTTCACGATTGAAAAGCTCGGGTCGGTAGAAATAAACCCTCGATTGGAAAAGCGTGTTTATAAACTTGTGTTTAATAATGTAGCTAACGATGAACTCTTTGTGCGTGCTTTTGATTGTATTCTAGACGTACGTATTTAAAGATGACTTACTAACCAGTTGTAAAGTGGGAACAAAAATAGAACTGAACGATATGAAAGCCCTTCATATCGAGTACAGGTTTCCCTATACTTAAAGCGGTGAAATATTATTAAACCGCATATACTGCGTAATGCAGAGCAATAATGCTGTAATTGTAAACTCGATTAAGTGCGAGTTTAGTATTTTGAAAAAAAAAGTGAAATGTATTTATATATTTAACATATTTGTGATATTTCTCCTGTACTGTTATATTGAAGGATATATGATTATATGCAGTGGTGTAGTGCTAAATAAAGAAGTGAGGGAACGCATTTTCAAAGTGTTACTCAGATGCGGGGGGGACAATGGCGAGCGCGGCGAGCCCATACAGCTGGGGGTCCGGGGCACTGTAAGACCCCCCGGGAAATCTTTTGAAATCTGACCAATTTCAAGGATATTTTGAGGTCATATGCACTGGATATTAGGATATATTCCAAGGTTGAAGATGCAGTATTTCCAGTCATTAGATATACGACATCCAGTACGATCAATAAAAATAGCTAACTGGAATGATTAACTAAAAAAAAGTTAACTGGTACGCCGTGGTGACTGTTTCAACAGATCTTTATAGGCTAGCATTGCCTCAGTCGAAGCTAAAAGAAATGAAACAGTTAATGATTCTTTCTCATATTTCTTCTATGAGTGGGAATTAAAATTTCATGAAGTTAGAGATTTGTAAGTTCGGATTTATTTGAAATAGTGAGGGAACGCCGTTCCGTCTACCAAAAAAGTAAGGGAACGCCGTTCCCACGCGTTCCCACAGCACTACACCACTGATTATATGCATATTCCTCGTTCATATTTCTATTATTATTGATCATTCAAATGTATATTTATTTCTATATATCTCCATAATTGTGTGTGCGTGTGTGTCTGTATATATATATATATATATATACACCTTTTTTTGATTATATGCATATTCCTCGTTCATATTTCTATTATTATTGATCATTCAAATGTATATTGTTTTCTATATATCCATAATTGTGTGTGTATATATTTCTCATGTACTGTTATATTGACGGATATATGATTATATGCATATTCCTCGTTCATATTTCTATTATTATTGATCATTCAAATGTATATTTATTTCTATATATCTCCATAATTGTGTGTGCGTGTGTCTGTATATATATATATATATACACACCTTTTTTTGATTATATGCATATTCCTCGTTCATATTTCTATTATTATTGATCATTCAAATGTATATTTATTTTCTATATATCCATAATTGTGTGTGTGTATATATTTCTCATGTACTGTTATATTGACGGATATATGATTATATGCATATTCCTCGTTCATATTTCTATTATTATTGATCATTCAAATGTATATTTATATTCTATATATTTATAATAAACAGAATGATGCAATGTTGTTTTACTTAATTTATTTGGTTAATTATATCATGTTACGCCTTCTAAACCTACTAGCGGAATTCTAAACCAACTTTTAAGAAAATAAATGGTACAATCTGGCAACTGTGTACCTGAACAATGGTATCTGGCAACTCTCCATAATAATGTATACAATTAAAACGGTATCTGGCAACTCTCCATAATAATGTATACAATAAAAAGTGGTATCTGGCAACTCAACCTGACCAAGCCATTTACGCCTTCTAAGCCAACTGGCCAATAATCAAATGTTCCTGTTATGTTGAAATTATGATGTGGAAGAGTGAGCAACGACTCCCTGACGAGATGTATTTCTTGAACTGATCCACAGAACAGCTGTTCACATCTTCTGAAGACTGCATGTTCCACATTTTATAATAAAGAAATTATAAATATCATTCCTTTAATTATATTTTAAAAAAAGAAAAGAGCATTCGGTTTCCACGTTAAACTGTGGGTCTAAGGCTGAGTGAAAACCTTATCCGTTGTTACAATTCGATGAAGAGCTAGTTGTTATTATTACTAAAGAGAAAAATCGTGCATTAGCATGTTTTGCGGTCATACTACCCCGGATCAAATGATCCTGTTATTTTAAATCCGGTTCAATAATAAAATGTTCCTGTTATGTTGAAATGTGGAAGAGTGAGCAACGACTCCCTGACGAGATGTATTTCTTGAACTGATCTACAGAAGAGCTAGTTGTTATTATTACTAAAGAGAAAAAATCGTGCATTAACATGTTTTGCGGTCATACTACCCCGGATCAATAATCAAATGTTCCTGTTATGTTGAAATTATGAAATTATGATGAGCAACGACTCCCTGACGCGATGTATTTCTTGAACTGATCCACAGAACAGCTGTTCACATCTTCTGAAGACTTCATGTTCCACATTTTATAATAAAGAAATTGTAAATATCATTCCTTTAATTATATTTTAAAAAAGAAAAGAGCATTCGGTTTTTTCCACATTAAACTGTGGGTCTAAGGTGGAGTGAAAACCTTATCCGTTGTTACAATTCGGGGAAGAGCTAGTTATTATTACTAAAGAGAAAAATCGTGCATTAGCATGTTTTGCGGTCATACTACCCCGGATCAAATGATCCTGTTATTTTAAATCCGGTTCAGTAATCAAATGTTCCTGTTATGTTGAAATGTGGAAGAGTGAGCAACGACTCCCTGACGAGATGTATTTCTTGAACTGATCCACAGAACAGATGTTCACATTTTCTGAAGGGTGCGCACGCCACAGATCTTACAGACAATGCAGGTCCTGTATATGAGCTTTAATTATCTCGATGAAATAGTGAGCAATCATTCCCTGACGAGATGTATTTCTGAATCCACGTTAAACTGTGGGTCTAAGGCGGAGTGAAAAGCTTTCCAATTCGGCGAGAAAGAGTTAATTATTATTACTACTGTAATTTGTACCACCCTATATATATATATCCATTCCTTTATTTATTTTAAAAGAATGAACAAAACTCTCTCTCATTCTTTCTACTATATACAGTGTGTCCGTAAAGTCATGGTGGGATTTTAAATAGCTATATTATTGCAACGAAACATGATAATGAGATGAAAAAAAGGCAAATTGAAGAACAACTCTAAAAGAATAACTTTATTTAACGTAGTTCGATATGGGCTCCTCTGGTAGCCCAGCAGACATCTAGGCGGTGATGTGTGTCCGTAAAGTCATGGTGGGATTTTAAATAGCTATATTATTACAACGAAACATGATAATGAGATGAAACAATGCCAAATTTAAGAACAACTCTCAAAGTTGTATCTTGTAGTTAGTCTAGGCTAAGCTTAACCTTTATCTCATAGTTAGTCTAGGCTGTCCACATGCCTATGTTGAACATGAGCGTAATAGCCCAAAAGTTAATGTGTGGTATGCTCTAGCACGAGATCGAGTGATTGGCCCATTTTTCTTCGCGGAAACCCACTGTGACGTCACACAACTACCTCGCTATGTTGGAACATTTTGCAGTACCCCAATTTATTGACAATAATGTCATCTTTCAGCAAGATGGTGCTCCTCCGCACTATGCCAACGTTGTTCGAGAATTCCTTAATGAAAAATTTCCACAGAGATGGATAGGAAGAGGAGGATGGAAGCCATGGCCTCCACGCTCTCCGGACCTGACACCTTTGGACTTTTATTTGTGGGGTTACGTCAAGCAAAGCGTGTACAGTGTACCCATTAGGGATATTCATCACTTGCACGAGCGAATCACGGAAGCTATCGCATCCGTCACTCCTGATGTTCTTGGGCGTGTGTGGCTGGAATTGAATCACCGCCTAGATGTCTGCAGGGTTACCAGAGGAGCCCATATCGAACTACGTTAAATAAAGTTATTCTTTTAGAGTTGTTCTTCAATTTGCCTTTTTTTCATCTCATTATCATATTTCGTTGCAATAATATAGCTATTTCAAATTCCACCATGACTTTACGGACACACTGTGTGTGTATATATATATATATATATATATATAGAAAGAAAAGAGCATTCGGTTTCCACGTTAAACTGTGGGTCTAAGGCGGAGTGAAAAGCTTTCCAATTCGGCGAGAAAGTTAATTATTATTACTACTGTAATTTGTACCACCCTATATATATATATCCATTCCTTTATTTATTTTAAAAGAATGAACAAAACTCTCTCATTCTTTCTATATATATATATATATATATATATATATATATATATAGAAAGAAAAGAGCATTCGGTTTCCACGTTAAACTGTGGGTCTAAGGCGGAGTGAAAAGCTTTCCAATTCGGCGAGAAAGTTAATTATTATTACTACTGTAATTTGTACCACCCTATATATATATATATATATATATATATCCATTCCTTTATTTATTTTAAAGAATGAACAAAACTCTCTTTCTTTCTCTCTCCCTCTCTCTCTCTCTCTCTCTCTCTCTCTCTCTCTCTATATATATATATATATATATAATTATTAGTACTTTCAGGTTTGCCCACCTCATGCACCTTATTTCTTTCGCTGATTATTATTTAATAATTGTGTGTATATCTTTCAATAACAGAGATGTTATCTAAGAATATGGCACCATACAAATTACGCGTAAATAAAAATATAAAACATTTTCTTCGCTTTGAGAATGTTTCATTGTAGAAGTAATAACAACAGCAAAATTAAGAATTAGAGTGAAGCGAGGTTTATCCCGAGTAGACTGGAAGAAAGGTCAAATCGCGGTCATTTCAAAAAGGCCTCTGTGCAAACAGGTGTGATTCGGATCGGGAATCGTTTCCTCGTGTGTGTGTGTGTGTGTGCGCGCACGATTTGTTCATTCGTTTATTATATATACAAGCACAGATGGGGTGAGGAGTTAGGGGGGAATGAGGGAGGACGATCGTGTGTTTTGAATTGTCGTTTATTTTCACCTATCTTCGTAAGGTTTCTTTTCTTTTAATTGGTTAGTGATTTTTAATGTTTTAATTCACTTTGTGAAAATCCATTTATATATATATAGATATATATATAAGGAATGACAAAATTAAATAGACACGGTTATTATGATTCTTTCTATATATATATATATATTATATATATATATATATATATATATATACAAACACAGATGGGGTGAGACGTTTGAGGGGAATGAGGGAGGACGATCGTGTGTTTTGAATTGTCGTTTATTTTCACCTACTTCGTAAGGTTTCTTTTCTTTTAATTGTTTAGTGATTTTTTAATGTTTTAATTCACTTTAAGGTGAAAATCCATTTATATATATATATATATATATATATATATATATATATATATATATAAGGAAAGACAAAATTAAATAGACACAGTTATTATGATTCTATATATATATATATATATATATATATATATACAAACACAGTTGGGGTGAGAAGTTTTGGGGGAATGAGGGAGGACGACCGTGTTTTGAATTGTCGTTTATTTCGCCTATCTTCGTAAGGTTTCTTTCCCACTGTTATTCGTGACATCATATAAATATATTGTGGTATTTTGATTAATATATGGTTTAATTTAATAAATATTGCTATCTGGCAACTCAGTCTTCGATTAGAAAAATATATAGCACAAACTGGCAACTCAGCCTTCTATTGAATACATGGCGCTATCTGGCAACTCAGCCGGATTAGAGGTCTATAAAAGAGCGAGAGGCTGACGACGGAGTCATACATGCTCGGCTCCCAGCCGAGCAAGGACCTCTGGTCCTTTCTCTTTCTGGCCCTTTGGGAAAACCCCTTAGAGGCCTCTTAGGTTAGGTATACCCCTTTGGAGCAAAATAGCTTGGGGGAGAACTCCGCCTCCAAGTTGCATGCCCTTGCAATCGGCAACAAAGGCCGATACTCTCTCTCTCTCTCTCTCTCCTTCAGGTGTACCCTCCCCCCTTGGCTCCTTCTAAGCCAACTGGCTGATTAGGAGCCTATAAGACAACGCCTACTCGGCTGAAGTCTTAATATGCACTTGGCTCCTGCCAGGTGAACACCTCTCCTCCTTTCTCTCCTTTCTCTTGGGCGATAACGCCGCCTCCAAGTTTCCTTGTTGCACCTGCAGCCCCCCCCTAACGCCCCTTTGCAACTTTGGGGAATTTTTTTTTGAAACACCCCACCCCTTGCAATATGTTGCATAACCCCCACCCCTTGCAACATTACGTAATACATTGCAACATTCCTGCACTCTCCCCTTTTGCGGCTATACTACTTACGTCAACATTTTCGTTGAGAAATTTTTAATTAAAAAAAAAAAAAAAATATATATATATATATATATATATACAGGCCCGGATTTAGCTATAGGCGAACTAGGCGATCGCCTAGGGCCTCGCGCCAAAGGGGGCCTCGCTCAAGCCGTTTTGCGCGTTCTGTTCAAGTGATATTAATGATTTAGAACTCTATGAAGAACTTAAAGTACTTTGCAGGTTTATACCTGAGAAAACACATCTCGCAAATGCCCTTGTTTATATAGTGCAAAAACAACTAAGTGAGATTTATCCTAATGTTTATGTTGCACTTCGAATAGTATTAACCATCGCAGTTATTGTTGCTTCGGTTGAAAGAAGTTTCTCGCGTCTCAAACTTATTAAAACATATGTGCGTTCCACCATGTCTCAAGCGAGATCGCAATCATTAGCTATGTTATCAATAGAAAACGATTATAACAAATTCATTAGATTATTCTCAATTAATTGAAGAGTTTAGCTCGAAGAAAAGTAGAATAGCATTGCTGTAATATTCAAGGAGCATCTGAACCAAATATTAAAGCATTAATATTTAGCCTGATAAGTCGATCGCTCACTATTATAAAAAATGAAATGTCCAACATCTCTTATACATCACATATGAAAAACGTTTGTATACTATGGAAAGTCATTATCTATATATTATATAAATCTTAGAAATCATTGTCTTATATTTTCGATACAAATCTTGATTCATATTATAATGATACTTATTTGTATGGTTTATTTATATTTTCTTATACAATTTCCATGCGTGATTAATTTGGTTTGGTTTAATTTTTAAGTGCTGGCATAGTTCTGTCTATGCGGGATTCTAATATTGCTGGTATAGTACCGATAATTAAGTCCATATTTCATATACAGTGTGTCCGTAAAGTCATGGTGGGATTTTAAATAGCTATATTATTGCAACGAAACATGATAATGAGATGAAAAAAAAGAACAAATTGAAGAACAACTCTAAAAGAATAACTTTATTTAACGTACTTCGATATGGGCTCCTCTGGTAGCCCTGCAGACATCTAGGCGGTGATTCAATTCCAGCCACACACGCCCAAGAACATCAGGAGTGACGGATGCGATAGCTTCCGTGATTCGCTCGTGCAAGTGATGAATATCCCTAAATGGGTACACTGTAGATGCTTTGCTTGACGTAACCCCCAAATAAAATCCAAAGTGTCAGGTCCGGAGAGCGTGGAGGCCATGGCTTCCATCCTCCTCTTCCTATCCATCTCTGTGGAAATTTTTCATTAAGGAATTCTCGAACAACGTTGGCATAGTGCGGAGGAGCACCATCTTGCTGAAAGATGACATTATTGTCAATAATTGGGGGTACTGCAAAATGTTCCAACATAGCGAGGTAGTTGTGTGACGTCACAGTGGGTTCCGCGAAGAAAATGGGCCAATCACTCGATCTCGTGCTAGAGCACACCACACATTAACTTTCGGGCTATTACGCTCATGTTCAACATAGGCATGTGGACAGCCTAGACTAACTACGAGATAAAGGTTAAGCTTAGCCTAGACTAACTACAAGATACAACTTTGAGAGTTGTTCTTCAATTTGGCATTGTTTCATCTCATTATCATGTTTCGTTGCAATAATATAGCTATTTAAAATCCCACCATGACTTTACGGACACACTGTATATAGGCCTAGGGCCTCGCAATTTCTAGATCTGCCTAGGGCCTCGCAACTTCTAGATCCGGCCCTGTACATATATATATATATATATATATATATATATTATATATATATATATATATATATATATATTTGGTCGGTTGATCAAAAGTGTTGACTTTTAGAAGATCCCAACGCCTAAATTATCCTTGTTTTAATTTTGGGTCTACAGACATTTCGTTCATGGAGAATTTCATCGACACTCTATGTTTTAACTTAACGTAACCTAAACTGACCCTAACCTAAAAATCCTGTCGATACAATGTCACGCCAGCCAACGAAATGTTAATTCGAAAAAATTTCGCATTTGTTTGTAAATCAGCGGCATAGCCAGCGACTTCGGAAGTAACTTTCGGTATACTGTACATAGCGATCCAAATGTCACTTAACAATTTTGGTACTGTTCTATACCAAAAGTGTTGTGACTTTCGGATCACCTTGTATAGCCCACGCGTGCCTAAACTACGTATGTACACCACGCGCCTCGCGGAACCCAGTCATGCATTGTCCCACTATCTCGAACCAACGTGTAAAATAGGAATGGAGGTTCAGAGACGAGCTCGCTGCACGTAATGTATTCGGCTCGACTAAGTCTTCATTTTAAAAGTGGACTTATTTTTCCCAGTTGGAGGCATTATCACCTCGTCTCAGCGCCCTCTGATGGACGAAAGGCGCAAAACGAAACAACCAACCATCGCCTCGAGGGATCAGATAACCCCGTGTAGGTTTAATCTTTCTTTTCATTTGCAATTTCCTTCAAAAAAGTCTTTTTAATTCTATAAGTTTTTATAATTCTTTTTATAACTCTTTATGTAGCTCGCGTCTCAATTCTATTCTTTTGGATTCTCAGCCGGATTACTTACCCACAATAGACGATCGCAAACCTTTCATTCGCTTCTACATATAAATATCAAGATGGTGATAAAAAGCTTGATCCCATTGTAACTGGAGTAGTTTATTTATCTTAATTTGAGCAAAGAAAGCAAATTACACGCGGCTTGAAAAAACATATTCTGAATAATGATTTTTAAACAAAATAATATATAAAATTGTGTTCTGAATACAATGTCAAAAAGACGACTATGTAAAAAAGGCATAATAGGTTTACTGAAGGGTATCCCCTTTTCTATGTAGTCATAAAAAGATGAGAATATAATAACATACAGTAAGTCCTCGTTAATCCGACTTAATACGGCGGTCGGAGGGTCAGGATAGTGGGGACTCCCCCCTTAAGCTGTCACGAGTTTATCAGTTTATTATTAAAATCTTATTGTTGTTTTGAACAATTTGCATAAAGTTACTCATATTTTTAGTTTAAACTATCCAATATTACTATCATCATCATATAATAAAATAAATTATCTATTATTATTATTATTATTATTATTATTATCATAAAATAAGTAGAGTACATTTAAATATATATAAGTAAGATTATAGAAATATAATTTTACTTCCTCAATCCATCTTTCCCCCTCACCATTCGCGGGGATTGCGTTGTAATTTACATATACATATTTAACCTTGGTTTTGCTTACGCCCGAAATGTTCATTCTGACGAAGGCCAATCTTGTCACTTCACCTTAGACCTACAGTTTAACGTGAAATCCGAACCACGCCCCACCAGCAGCCCAGCGTCTTAACTACTAGGCTACCCAGGGTACCCATTTATCTACCAACCATTTTTTTTTGTGCGGAAGGATGAACAGCTGGGGGAATACCGGGGACTTACTATATATATATATATATATGAATAGAAACGACATAAGTGTTAAGGAACGTTTCTGCACAAGAGGAGGAGAGATAACGTTCCTTAACACTTATGTCGTTTCTATTCATTTATATACTGCGCGGTCATTGCAGTTATATGCATATATATATATATATATATATGCGGGCGCTGCTACTCAGCTACAACAGGATAAAAGTTAATACAACCTGGCGAATATTTTAACGCACGAAGAAACACAACATTTTCACACCGAGGTGTTTTACGTTTTAACCCTTCCTGCACTGCAGCCAACGACAGCGTTTAATTATAAATATATATATATATATATATATATATATATATATATATATATACAGGGTGTCCCGTAAGTCTGGACCCATAGGGAAAAATAATAAAATTACAAAATAGTCCAAAAATTTATTTATAATATATTTTTTCATTATTTTTATTATTATTTTTATTATTTTTTTATTATGATCTTACTCCGCTGGAGTTTTATTTGTGGGGCCACTTGAAAGCCAAAGTGTACGAGGTCAAACTTCAGAACATTTTACACCTTAAAGCACGCATTGTGGAGGCGTGTCAAGAAATTTCTGCGACTGTGATTCAGAAAGTGCTGTCGCAGTGGAGATTGCGTCTTCAACTATGTGTGCGACACAACGGCGGACACTTTGAACAGATTATGTAATAAATTTTTGGACTATTTTGTAATTTTATTATTTTTCCCTATGGGTCCAGACTTACGGGACACCCTGTATATATATATATGGGATGAATTTCACAATTAAACACGTGAAATGAATGAATGATGCAACTTACAAGGAAAAGGAAAAATGATTCCAATGCCTTTCGTGTATTCAGAAGTACACCTCGTCATTCCCTGACGAGGTGTACCTCTGAATACACGAAAGGCCTTGGAATCATTTTTCTTTTTCCTTGTAGATTTGCCATATATATATATATGCTTCTGCTCCTACATTGTTTATGGCTTATGGTCTATAATTCTGCATGAATCTTATGACCTTTAAATTGCAGTCATAATTAAATGGGGGTACAGGTGCGATGACTGTCTGCTGTTTGCTTTAAAATACTTTATACAGCAATTCAAATTCAAAAATCTTTATTAAAAAAAGACCTTGTGAGAGTGTTTTACAATTTTTAGATATTTGATATGACAGTAATATATTCACAGTACTCTAATCTCAATATGACGTTGAAAGCATGGAAGCTTTTTTGGCAAAATTAATGACATTTAGTTTATTTTTTATATAAACTGTATATAAATTTTTTATTTAATATGTTTATATAAACTATATACAGTTGCTCTGACGGAAATATGACAGTTGCTTGGTGTAAGAAAGAGTGTACATTAAGTATATGTTAACTGCCACTGTACATAAAATAAAATTTGAATTGTGGTACGGAAAAAGGTATATTAATATAATAATAATAATAATAATGGTGATCATATCAATGTCTCTATTTTCATTACCTAGATTAAACTCGCTTAACAGTTTTGGGTATTAAGATTGCTGATTACCCGAAGAATAAAGTATACAAATAAGCACTATACTCGCCAGCTTTCGAGGTCTTTTTCAGTCACGCGGCTATTGCTATAGTCCGAAAAATGTGTCCTGAAAAATGAGTGCTGCAAAAGGGCAAATCGTTTTTGTGTGCATAATAATAATAATAAAACCTTAAAAAGAACAGGACGAGGGATTTTAGACGAATTATTTCATACTGTTAGTATGCGTATCGAGTAAAAGAGTACAATCGTGAGCTTCTAGGAAAATAGGTATGTTTAGGTTCCCCAACACTCACCCAGTGGAAAACCTATATATAGTAAGTGTTGAAATGTTTTTTCGTTTTTAGTGCTATTCCGCCAAATCTTTTCTGATTCTTAAAAATTTTTGTTCCGGAACCTCAAAACTGCCCATTCCGAAACTCGCAAGTACATGATCGATGGTTGAGTTAAATGTGTTCGAGGGAAGTCGCTATGTCAGCGAATGTGGCCGATTAGGTGAGAATGCCAACAGTGAGAACTCCACATTTGGGAGTTTCTTGATTTGGGAAAGAATGTCACTCCGATTCGCAGTCGCGGGAAAGACGCCAAATGAGAATGGTTAATATTTCCTAACCTAATTTAACCTAACCTAACCAGTAACCAAGGTGGCCGTCTCATCTCATTTCATTCTGCGCCAAAAACTGAGAATCTAGAAAAGGCAATTCTCAAACTGATCCATTCTCATTTCATGCCATTCTCAGTCTCAATCAAGGATTAGCCACTCGATCCAGGTTAAGTTAGATTAAAGTTAATCTCGGTTAGGTTGAAAGTATTAGCTATTCTCATTTTGCGCATTTACCACAAAATAAGAATGAGAATAGCGTATTTCACCAAATCGAGAACCTTTTTTTTACCCCCCGCCCCCGTACCAAATCTGAATTTCTCATTTCGAGTCCAGTCATTTGCGGTTCGGAAATCGGAATGAAAATGAAGCCGTGGACGTAATAATCTCATGAACCAGCGAAAATGGAGACAATCCTTCCATAACTGTTGAAGTGGGAACTTCTTTTGCTACTCGCAGTTACATATTCCTCAAAGGATTTTCCTCCAACAATCTTTTTCTTGGAATAAAATCAATTAAATTGTCTTTTGCAGAGTTTTATCTCATTCTGCTTTATCATATATATATATACAGGGCGTCCCAAAAAATGTATACACACTTTAAATAATTATAAAGGCAGTGTTTATTAAAATACATTTCATTTTCAAAATGTAATAGAATCTACAGACATTATTTAATTGTTTTGTCAACGCCTGTTTTCAAACTGACGTCCGTTCTGGTCCAGGCACTGCTGATAACGCGAAGCAATGGAATCGCAAACATCACGAGACATTTCGTTTGGTATTTGTGTGCATTCTCGTTCAATGGCTGCTCTCAATTCAGCGACTGTTGCAGGTTTTATAGCGTAGACTTTGTCTTTTAAGTATCCCCATAAAAAAAAGTCTAGTGGTGTGAGGTCTGGTGAACGCGGAGGGTATTCTACGAAACCCCTTCGTCCAATCCACATCCACATCGTGCCAAGTACCACTCGCAATACTCCACTCTTTGGTCCGGATCATCTTCATTAATAGCAGGGACTAATCTTGGAATGTAACTTTTCCATTGACAGCGCTTCAAAATGCGTTGGACAGACGATTCTGAAATTCCTACCTCACGACTCGCTTGCCGCACAGATTTTCTTGGACTTTGGTGATACGTTTCCAGTACTCTTTCTTGCTTTGTGGGGCTTGTCGATGTCCGTGGTCTTCCGGAACGCTTCTTGTGGACATTCTGAACAGTTCAAACTTATCTCTAATTCGAGTGATGGTAAGTCGCGTTGGTGGATCTGTTTGAAACTCCCTCCTAAACTGTCTTTGCACTTCAACTGCGTTTTCACACTTCCAGTAGCATTTTAGAATGAATTTCCTTTGTTCAAAGCTTAGTCTGACTGCCATTATTAATTCTAATGGGTTTAACTTGGAAAGAAAGAAACATCAATTGAGCTATCAGCTGTTAAAGTGTGTATACATTTTTTTGGGACGCCCTGTATATATATATATATATATATATATTATATATATATATATATATATATATATATATATTATATAATATATATATATATATATATATGATGCAAACACACAAGGAAAAAGAAAAATGATTCCAAGGCCTTTCGTGTATTCAGAAGTACACCTCGTCAGGGAATTCCCTGGGAATTCCCTGACGAGGTGTGGCGGGTTACGCAAACCCGTCACGAAATTTTACATTCCGAATCATACACCATCCCCGGCAACAGCAGCGCAACATAAAAACATCAAATAACACTCATAAAACATCCCTTTTAGTACTCTGTGGTATTTCCTTTCTTCTTAATAACCTCATGTAGCCTATGAGGCAACGAGTCTGCACGTTTCTGCAAATGTTCTGCAGGTATCTCCTGCCACACTTTCACTAAGGCTGCTTTCAACTTAGGAACCGAGTTAGTGTCAACATCCTGGAGTCGTTTTTTTCATTAGCGACCATAAAAGAGTACACAAATCAAACCACTCTTTCACTTGTTTACAGATTATATATATATATAATTTAGGGTGTTTCATAAATGAGAACCACTTTATATTTTTAATCCACATAGATGCCCGTGTTCGTTTTACATATTTATCACTCCTGACCAAAAATGAGACTCCTTCGACAACAATAAGGGGTCCCGAGAAATCACGCCTTACGTCAGAGAGCACAGACTCATCACTTCTTCATCATTTCCCCCTTCGGCTTCTTCGGAAAATCCTTCCTGTTCTTGAAAACTGCTTTCAGCAGGTACTGTTTGTCTTCTTCCTTCGTTGTTAGGGCAGTATTGAATTTCTCGAAGAGAGCGCGTCCCCGTTCAGCCGAGTCGTTCACCACAGCCAGGACGCGGACCCTAGCTAGGCCTGCTTGGTAGTGTGGGTCGCTTTCCCAAGACGAAGCGGGATTTTCGACGAAGAGGCCGTTGATCCCGAGTGCGGTGAAGAGATCCTTCGTCCTCGAGGTAACGAAATCCGAAATCTTCTTTCCTTTGAAGGAGCCGAGGACGGTCTTCCCCTCCAGACGCTTCAACGCTTTCCTCGATGCCGGCTTGGCGAGGTTCTCTCGCATCCTTTGTTTCTCTTCCTGAGGAACCCCTTGATCGAAGAATGCCAAGCCGACCAGCGTCTCGGAGAAGTACCAGAGGTGTCGTTTCATGGCCGCTTGCGCTTGTTTGGTGACGTCGACGATCACGGCATCTTCCTGCAGTATTTCCAGGTCCAGCAAGAACTCCAGATCCACACGTGGGGCCTGCTCTGCTCTCGTCGCACGACTCCAAGCCTTTGCGTAGGCCAGGGCGACGAACAGGCAGATTTCTGTGACTCCTTTCAGCTCCCGCCCGGTCATCCTGAACTGGTCCTGAAGGAGGTACAGCTTCAATCCGTAAATGGCTTTCGCCATCCACCGCGCATGGTGGTATGCTCCTGGCTTCCGCAGTGGCACATTGGCGACAGTCTCTTCCCCGAGAAAGAGGATAACCAGTTGAAGAAGTTCGTGGTAGTCATCCCGCGGCTGACCAGAAGCCACAGCTTCCCTCACGACAAGGACAGTTCGGTCCTTGAGACCCTGAAGAGGTCCAGCGATGCTGCAACTATCTGAATCAATAGCAGTGGTGATAAGAGATCGGTCGATGAAACCCCACTGCTCTTGGAATCTTTTGAAGATCCCAGTCTCGGGCCCAGAGGTGGGGCCCATCGAAGACCGGAAGACTTGGGCCAGGACGATTTCGTACATATGGTGCCTGCATGCTAGGTAAAGAAGTTGCTTCCCGAGACCCTCCTCAATCTTGACGCAGGCTCCCACGTGAATCCCGGTGTTCGATGCCATTGTGTCGAATGATAACCCTTGATTCGTTCGGACAGGTCGTGTTCCCGCACAAGATCAATGCAGACGCGTGCCGTCTCCGCTCCCGTGCCAGCTGGAACTTTCGGAACTCCAAGCAGCTTCTCCTGACCGTTCCCGGTGACCCGCACAGCAATCCGGTCCATAGATCCGTCACCTGTGATTTCAGGCAGCATTTTCCCGTCCCAGTGCAACACCAAGGGCTCCTCAGGACAGAATTCTCCCTCTTGATACGCCTCTGCTGCTTGCTTCTGAAGCGACTGGCGAGCACGATACATTGTGGAAGAGGAGATGGATACCTCGTTCAAATCGTGCCCCAAGGATTGCGCGACGACGGCGTAGGACATCGCTGCATCACGATAAGAAATGTTCATCCGGTCGTACGCAACAGCCACATCCTGGAGAAGGACATGAAGCAGACGTGGAGGCTGCCAAGGAGGGATCATCTTCCGCAGATGGCGACGCCGAGGACGAGGAGCTGTCTTCAAGAGTAGCAGCTTCTGTAACCGTCTTGGCCCGCTCTAATTCCCGGTGTCGCCTCTCCTCCTGCTGTTCCTCTCGACGCCTTTTCCTACTCTCCATTTGGGCCAGTTTCATGTCTGCCGATCCCATACTGCTCTCGTTGGGTCCTCCTGCTGCCTCTTGTAGAAGAGCTTGTCTTCCTCGTTTGTCATCATAGAAAGGGCATTGGAATGACCGATATCGAAGATTTCGTTCTTGAGTCCCGCCTTGAACATGTCCTCCGCAACACGACAGCTCTCCTCGGATCTGTTCCTGCTTTTCACCAACTTCTTGTAACGCTGGAGCAGAGCTTCCATTTTCCGAAGGGCGCTGTCCCGCCTCATAGTAGGGATCCTTGCTCTTTTCCAGAACACAATCACAGCATCCAAACAGAGGTTCAGACATTTTCTCCGTCCTAGGTTTTCCTGTTTTTGATGGAAGAAGCACTTTTGCAAGACTTGCAACTTCGTCGGCAGGCGGCTACCCAGGATCTCCTTATTCGGATGTCCGATGAGCCAAACCTCTTTCTTGCTTCGAATTGCCATGTTTACCTGCAATGAGGAAATATACGAATTAGAAAAGAGTACAAATACGCAACGGTAGACACAACGAGGACAAAACTCGACAACTGACACGAAGGACAGAGAGCAGTGCACCCTTCCGTCAGGAAGGAAGGCATTCGACTAACACTAGAACAGCTGAAATTAGAAATACCTAAGCAATCTGAAGCGTCAAATCTCGGGACCCCTAAACGTATTCTGATCTGGTTGAAACCTGTTCAGACGAGTTAGTTTCCTCGGCAAAATGAACAGGGGCATCAATGTGGATTGATCTTCCTTCCACTTCATCCATCAACCACACTGCTGTGAAACACCCTAATATATATATATATATATATATATATATAAGCCTCGAGGATGTAGTGTTTAACATCCACTGACTACGAATACATCGGCGCCAGGATCGAGACCCGGTGATGGCAGGCGGCGCGCAGCAAAACCCAGCTGTTCATCCTTCCACACAATAAAAAAAAATTGGTTGGTAGATAAATGGGTACCCTGGGTAGCCTAGTGGTTAAGACGCTGGGCTGCTGGTGGGGCGTGGTTTAGATTCCACATTCCACGTTAAACTGTAGGTCTAAGGTGGAGTGACAAGTTTGACCTTTGTCAGAATAAACAACTCGGGAGTTTCTTCAAATGTAAACAATGATAGCCTAGGCTATGCTGGGACCGTAAGGCCGAAAATGACCGATTTTCTTCACGCGAAAAAATAATACCGTAGGGCCTATTAACCTAGCTATTTTTTGTCATTCCATAGATTCAGTTTTTTGGCGCAGACCCCATTTTGGTTTCCTTCACTCAAAGCAATGCTGTTCAAGCATTTTTTAAACCAATCCAATAAAAATTTGACATTTATAGAAATATGATTGGCGAGTAAAATCTCATTTACAAAGCAGAAAAAGATCGAATACTTATTTAGTTATAGTCATTTAAAGTTCGGTTTCCTTTTTTGTGGGACACCCGGTATATATATATATATATATATATATAATATATATATCAAAACGCATCTATATATATATATATATATATATCAAACGCAAACAATGTGAAGATTCTAATAAATTATTCGTAATTGGATGTCGGGTGTTCAAATTTCAGTAAAGCATTTTCATGCATTTTAAAACTAAAAAATTTTTTTTTTTCTTTATACTCTTATTTATTTCGACATTTATTTATTTAATTAATTTCGATTTTTCCTCTTTTACTTTTTAGAATTATTCGATTTATTTTCGAGTTTTAATTTGTCTTCGTTAAGTTGTAATTAAAATAATTTTATTTTCTATTTTATTTTATTATGATAGTTCATAGCCCTTTATTAATTGTTTTCTCTTATCCAATTTGCTTCATCACCTATGTCTAGCTGGAATTAATATCTGTCTATTACTTTACCCTCTCCCCAACATTGCCCGAATGCTCTCTCTCTCTCTCTCATTTCAAATTAAATCTACTTTTAAGATTTTGTAGTTCGTTTAGTTTCATAATTTGTAACATTTTTATTAACTTGACTCTTAATTGACAGGTGCCAAATACCTGTTCCCTACTTTTCTTTTACTTTATATATATATATATATATATATATATATATATATATATATAGGGTGTCCCATAAGTCTGGTCTCATAGGACAATTTACTTTAAATTAACTTTATAAAAGTAATACATTGGAACTAAAACAATGTTCAAATTGATGTCTCGTTTTAGGACCTATTTTTTGTTGCAGGTAGAATAACACGCAATGGCTAATATGGAAGTGAGTTACACTCCTGAGGCCTTTTCCTCAGGCCCCCCCGAAAAAGGTCCCAAAAGAAGACATCAATTGAACATTTGTTTTAGTTCTTATAATTACTTCTGTAAATTGAATTTAAAATAAATTTTGGGACACCCTATACATACATATAATATATATATATATATATCCTTATCTATTTGCAATCATGCGGTGATTTGCACGAAAATTCCTCATCGCACGGACTTCAGTCTTGTAGTCTGTCCCTCCAAATTTGAGAGTGAAGGTGATGGAGAAAGAGTTGTTTTCCTAAAACTCTCTATCTCATTTAGCCAAACACACCTGGCTTGGCTCATCTGGGAATTGTCCTCGAGACGGTAGTACCTAGTTTTCTTCGGAAGGTGTCCACATCGATAAGAAAAATATTTCTCATTTCTTTTAGCGAGTGATTCATTAGTTGCAGTTCTCCGAAAGTAAAACTATTCCCAAATGGTTTAAAACTTTTATGTCAAATAGAACTTCATCGTTGACGAGATTTATCTCAATATATTTTATACGAACTTTTCTCTTTATGTATTGTCTTACATTATTTTTAAACTGTGTTACATTTATTTTCAAAATAACTCTTCCGAGTTAATGTTTCATTATTATGAAGAGTTTAAACTTAAAAATTTATTTCACCTTATCTCATTTTAGCTTATGATTTCAAATACTTAGAAATAGTAAATATTTCTATAATTTATAATAATAATAATGTTATATAAACTGCGTGGCTTTAAACTTTATACATTTATTTTTTTAATCTTTTATCTACTTTTATCTATTATTTTATTTCCGTCTTATCTAAACTATTACTGTATAGTACGGTACTATACTCAAATTTTCAATCTGTTGAACACCACTTCTTCCCCTTTCCTCACTGAAAGATGTCTGGGACGAATGACAGTAACCCCTTTTCTGTACCCTCCCACTTTCCTACTTTTTTTATACTCAATTTCGTTCCAAAGGTGGGTGTTGCGTATATGTACGCAATGACCTAACTTGCTCTCGTATTCTCGAACTTGAATCATCCGAATTCTACACCCTCTCGCTACGGATTACACGCCATCGAAAGCTACCTTCTCCAAATTCGACTGACTATCCAAAACTTTCTGACTACCTCACTTCCAAAGTGGAAACATTCTATCCCACTCTCCTTTTAGGAGATTTCAATGAACACCACAACCTTTGGCTTTCTTCCCATTTTACTGACATCCCTGATGAACTACCTCACAATTTTCCTATCCCAAATAACCTACAGCAGATTGTACAGCATCCTACCTGTATCCCCGATCACCTTGGAGATAGGCCCAACGTTCTGGTTTTATTTCCCACCACTCATTTTTCTTCTTACTCTGTCAAACTTTTTTCTCCGTTGGACTCCTCCGACCACAATCTTATATCTGTTTCGTGTCCAATCGCTTCAGTTCGGCATTTGGATCCTCCCAAGAGGAGACGCCTTTGGCACTTTGGCGCCGTTGATTGGGAGGCAGTAGTATGATCGCAAAATGGGGGAGTGCAATTGCAAATGTTGATCAATGTTGTAAGGGTTATGCAAAAGAGCGGGGATTGTTGAAAAGGGGGGAGGGGGTTATGTTATCCCCAAACTGCAATGAAGGGGGGGAGCTTTGCGGGGAGAAGGGAGGATGACTCCCACAAAGGCTAATAACCTAAGAGAGAGAGGGAGAGAGAGAGAGAAAGGAGTAGGAGGAGGGTCTTTGGGGGAAAAGGTGGGATGTCCTCACCCCCCAAAGGGAAATCCTAACCTAAGCCTTAACCTAAGGAGAGAGAGAGAGAGAGTTGTTTCATCCACCGGCGTCCGTTGCATAATGTTTGTTTGTTTTTTCTGTTTAAGGTGCTTTCAACCCTGCTGGATTATTGACACCATTTTTTTTTTTTTTTTTGTAGAGAAAGGTGGTGAAAGAAGTAGTAGAAGAAAGAGAGTTACTCTATATACGTCCGTTGCATAATGAGGGTCCAGGGGACCCGAATCTGTTATATAGAGGGTCTGGAGTTGCCAGATACCCCAATATAATTTAATTATGTTCAGGTGTACCTTATTAGGGTGAGTTGCCAGAGTGCACCATTTATTTTAATTAGTTATATATAGATGAGTTGCCAGAAAGCACTATTTATATATGCAGGGTTACCAAACTACCATTTATTTTAATTGTATTATTTAATAAAGGCAAGAAAGACGTTCTCCTTAATTTGTTCAGCAAAAGAATTAATTCAATACATTTAAACGCAAAACCATCGCCAATATTAACAATAAAAGAAATACACTTCACTCTTTATATTAATCCATGGCTTAGCAAAAGAATTAAATAAAACACCAATATTAATAATAAAAAATACACAGGACTCCTTATATTGTACATTATTCCAATAACATATTCTATAAGAATAATATTTAATTTACCTATAATTCGAGAGACTTGAATCGCTTTCATTTACTCTAAAGTCAAACCGAAAGTGTCTATTTACTTTTGTCAATCCTTTCTATAACCTATATTTTTTTATAAAGAAAATTCCGCGAAATTAAAGAAGAGGAATCGCAGTTCATTTGTTTTCTTCGTACTTTTAATTAACAATAAACATAAATATAATAGTGCACACTATATATATATATATATATATATATATATATAAAACAAAGTAAAACATAAACTCCCCCGAAAGTGTCTATTTACTTTTGTCGGAGAGAAAGCGTGTAACTACTGCGACCAAATATCAAAATGGTCACATCGGTCACTGGAATGTGAGATGACCTACATTAGTGCCAGACCACCCACATTGAACCTCCGCTCGCTCCTTCAATTTTGTTTCCCTGCTATTACAGTATACAGTATAAATCTTTTATGTCTTATTTTTCTTTGCATGTAATTTGCATGGTATCTTCTTTCTTCATAGTCGTGCTAATCCTTTACATTGTTTCTGTTATTGAAATGAAATGAATGAATGAAAATGAAAAATGAAAAGGTTGTTATTATTACTATTATTATTACGTGCGATGATTCATAGTTTCACGAAGGTCAAGCTTGTCGCCCCTCCTTGTGTTAATCCTTTACAGCGTCTGTTATTGAAATGAAATGAAAATGAAATGAATAAATGAAAATGAAAAAATTAAAAGGTTTATTATTACTATTATACAGGCATTTGCACAATTTTTTTAAAAGAAAAAGCATCATTTTTCTGTACCTTAATTTCGGATTCTTTTTTTTTTCTGAGGGTGGGCACTTTTGCGAGCGTTCTGCCTTGGCCCATCTTTCCAGCATATATATATATATACCCTTCAACCTTTCAAATGTTCCGTGCGATGATTCCTTTCACAAAGGTGAAGCTTATCGCCCACCCTCTCGAGTTGGCCTGATGAAGTAGTTAGTTGGCTTCTTTTACTCTCCACCTCACATTGGTACACCCGGCTCATCGGGGATTGTATGTACCATGCGTCTAATCTTTTGCACTCCATGGATTTTAGTTCCTACCTTTTTTCCGTACCGTAATAGTTCAAATTTCTCAGTGTTAAACTTCATATAAAAACCAAGCGACTTCTAAAACTTACTACATTATTACCCCCTGTCCTATCTTTCATGCATTAAAAAAGTTCTACTTTATTGGTAATCTTCGATTAGCATCTCCCCGAATTGTTTAGTCTGACACTTTTTTTTTTTACTCCGCCTTAGACCTACAGTTTCACGTGGAATCCGAAACATCAGCAACACAGCGTTTTAATCAGTAGGTCACCCAGAGTACCCATTTTTCCCGCAACCAATTGTACGGAAGGATGATCGTTTACCGCGCGCCGGCGGCCGTCACCGGGTCTCGAGCACGGATAAATTCTGAAATTATTTTTTTATTATACTTCATTTTGTACAAAAATGACTAAATTCTGTGGTATCTCTACAAAAACATTCTGCTAGTAGAGATCTTTTAGATTTCTTATTTTTCTAATGATCTTTGTGTCATCGGATGTTATTGTGCTGTCTCTGGTAATAATCTCTGTCAGGATTATGAAGAGTAGCGGTGCTAATTCTGTTTCCTGTGGTACTAAGCTGAGGGGCTCTGATGAAGATATTCCTGTAACGACTTGCCGCCGCTCAAATTATATGTCCAAATATGTACCAGATGAAAGGCAAAGACGAAATAGTTTGCCTTGTTAGGATGTCAGCACAGAAGCACAGTTCTTAAGAACAATAGGAGGGACACCATCAGGACGTACGACTTCCTGAAATTGAGCCCAGATAGGGCAGAAAAACATCTCTGGAAGAGATTCTAATTTCAGACATAATTAAGTTAGAGTGAGGGGGAGACGAAGGAACAGCATCGGAATCGTCCAGAGTTGATTGGAGGCGAAAGTTTGAGCGAAGAGTTCACCTTTATCAGGAGAAGAGACGACAGCTGAACTGTCAAAATAGGAAAACGGATTGAAAGAAGTGAAGTTGTTGGAGAGGTTTTTGGTTAGGTGCCATCTGAAGTTATGTCTCGCCTATGCATGGGACCTCCAAGAAAACAAGCCCTATTAAGCTGTCACCTAACATGCCTCCCTATACCACAGCACGTGGAACATTTTCAACACGACTGCCATCGGTCCACTGAGGGTTTTCATCCGAGCAGTAGCGAGCTTTATGGCTATTAACGTGCCCAATAAAATAAAACACTGCCCCAACAGTGAACATGATATGAAGGATAATGTTATTTGGCTTGTTACCCACTCACAGAACTCTAAGAGGTGGTCTGTATCGTCGCCATGCAGTTCTTGTGTCAGACCTATTTTATAGGGCTGCAAGTGATTCGCCTTCAGAATTCGCTGGCAAGATGTCCTCGACAATCCCGTCTCTCTGGATAACATTTGGATTGACTTCTTCGGGCTATTGAACAAATTACCCGCAGTCACATCATCCGTGAAGGTTCTTGGCCAACCAGTAAGTGGTTGTTCAAGAACATTTCTAAGGGTTTTAAATCGCTCAATTACTTTTTTGACAGTTAAGAAACCAATGCTTTTTCTCCCTTAGCTTTGCGTACATGAAGATCAACTTCACTTGCTCATCTTTCGTTAATTTCTCATCCATGTCACACCCGAAACAGAGAAAACAGTATTAATATAAATCAATTCTCTGTGTCCTGACTTTTCGGTCACCCTGTGTATGTATATATAAGCACTTACAACGCATTTTTGTATATGCAAAATTTATTCCCTATCAGAATTCGAACCTGGGAGCTGAACCTTCGGCTCGAACATTTACAGAGAGTAATCAAATGTCACTGTGCATCACGACCACTTATGGATAGTTGCGGTGCACAATGACTTTTCGATCACCCTGTATACGAAGGGACTTGTAGTGTGATGCGATGATAATAACATAGGTCAAAACAAGACAAGGCCAAAAAAGATAAGCCAAGACGAACGTGTAAGAGGATGGACTAAAAAAAAAAAAATCAATTCACCCTCGAACTCGCGTGTGAACTTGGTATAGGAAGCGAGTACGTAGAAGCTCTTGTTACATGCATGTAAACATCTATATAAAAAAAAACTGGCGCTTTGAGTCTCGAAGGATCTAAAGCATCGCGATCTTAACTGCACGAACGAGTTATGGGAGATATAAGGCAGACAAGTTTCATTATCAGGATTATGTTGAGGGACTCCTCTATGGATATTCATAAAATCTGTCTTCATGCATCTTCTCTTGAACGAGGCATTAAATGGCGAGATTTTGCCAGTATTGTAGCCACCTTTCATTAATATCCTGAGCCCAAAAGTGCTACGATAAGATGATCCTAATATTGGTTTTTAGGAAGGAATTTTTACACAGATACACGGACTGTTCATTTTTTCTTACCTGGTTACTGGAGATGTTTCATCCAGCTCTCTCTCTCTCTCTCTCTTCTTCTCTCTCTCTCTCTCTCTCTCTCTCTCTCTCTCTCTCTCTCAGTTGTAGGTAAATATTTAGAGGGGATAATAGCGAGTAGGATTGTTGACCATTTGGATTCCTACAAGCTACTTGGGGACTCCAACATGGGTTTAGACGGCATAGGTCGTGTCTCACCATCATGCTCGAGTTTTTCTACGTCATGTTGAGTGAGTATGATAAGAGTAGGGCGATTGATTAGAAGGCCTTTGATAAGGTACCTCACCGCCGGCTAATGGCCGAAGTGCGCGCGCTGGGTATTGGTGGGGAAGTAGGTAGGTGGATTGGAAACTGGCGAAAAATGCCACAAAGTTAATCCCTTTCGTTAGGCATATGGGCTACAATCGACGCTTACGTGATGCGGGTTCAAAGATGTCGATTTTAGAAGCATGTTTAGTTCAAATGATAACCCAACTCGCAACAATGGTTAGAAGTTGGATTAGAAACGACTAGTATATGTGGGAATTACTTTAACACGTTGATAGTTTAAGATTAAAACCTCAGAAAACTCTGCAGGAGTTCGCTTGCTCGGTCTCTGTGAGCAAGCTAAATATAGAGCTATTTATATATTCTCCACTTTCCTGTAAAATTTCCTTGGCTACTTTTCCAGGGTCAAGGTATTTTCTTCAACCTTTTTCCGTACCTGCCTCTGGCAGGGAGGGAGCGGAGGGTGGGGAGAGAGCCTTCTACTTTTCTATCCAGTTTTCTACTACTGCTAGCATAGTTGAAAGACAAAATTTTCCCTGGCACCCGTTGCCATTGGTACCTCCTCGGTATGGGCCGCAAGGCCTTTTGAGGTACTTCTTTTCCTTGTAACTCCTTGTAACTCTCTCTCTCTCTCTCTCTCTCTCTCTCTCCTTATCTTGTTTTGTTGTTTCGTCACGTGTTGTCCTTCTGCATGCACGTGGCCAGAGACAGTTTCCCAGCCATGGGTGCCTCAGGTGCCTCCTGAAGAAATTTCATGAAAATGACAGAAATAAGTTATTGAAAAATCAAAAATCAGCAAACGTAGGAAAAGGTCAACTAAAACATTTTCAATCTATTAATAATAATAATTGGTGGAGTCGTTTAACCTCCCTCCGCAATACCTCAGGTCATATGACGGAGGGGACCTACAACTTCATGTGGGATCCGAACCTCCTAGGCGCTACTACATAATCTGGACGCAGAGGACGGTCTCCAATCCAACTACTCTCCAGACCCAAATGTCACTTAACTTCGCTGATCGACGGGAAGTAGTGTTCATACAGATATCAATGGTTTCTTTTATTGGTACATTCGTACGGAGGGATACTAAAATCCACCCAAAGAGGATGCCAGTGGGCATCGAAACTGTTGTGGAAATAAACTCTGTCTATTAGAGTGGATTTTTATTATCATATTTTGACCTTCACGTAGAAAAGAAGTTTTTTGCATGTATTGGCATTGTTTATATTTCTTTGGCGAATTCGAAAGTGAGAGTTGTTACAGTACGGATTAAAAAATTGCTTAGTTTGTAGTTGTGAGTGATGTTGGTCGAAAGAATGAGTCAGACAGGCAAATTTGGCTTATGGATTTTGGGGAGACTGTAGACTGTAGAGTGTACAGGATACCTGGAGGCGATGAGCGTAACTTACTGCAAGTGTCTTCTGAGATTTTATTTTGATCGTGTAATTTTCTAAAAAAGCGATTGATTTTTTCCTTGAGTTTAACCTGTTAAGCGTTATCGACGAGTTATCTCGACTATCGGTGCGTATAAATGTGACGCTTAAAAGGCTAACTTGACCAAAAACTAACCTAAATTATCCTCTAATCTCTTGTCCTATCCTAACCTTTGTTAATTAACTCTTTATGGACGACTGGTACAAATTGGTAACGTTTCAAATACACGCATTAGAGCTAATAACTAAACTAATACGAAACAAATACAAATCGTTAAAGGATTAACTGACAGCGTTATAGGATTATCGTTAATTTTTTTTTAACTTAGTGGGGTTTCTGAGGATGGTGTTGACGTTACTGACGTAATCATCTTTGTTTAGGAGCACTGTACTTTTATCAGGACGGAAGATTGTGATGGAACCTCTTTGGATAGTTGCTTTAAGCAGGAGAGATCTTGTCTATTGAATAAGGAGGAGGGGGGAGGGGAGAGAAAATTTTTATGGGAGTTGAAATTACTGAAGTGTTAAGGAGCGACATGAAAATTTTACTTTAGATATATAAATTTTGTCTCTTCAATAATTACTGGGAACTCCTTTAAATCATGAAATAGTTTTTCAAATGGTTAAAAATATTTAAAATAGTTTATTTTAAAATTTGGTAATAAAAAATCTAGGCCTAAAGAGAGAAGTCATCCTTCATTCGTACTTTTGTTGGGGGTAGTTGTAGGTTATCTCCCCCCCACGCTTGATTTGTCATCGTGGCAAATAGCATGAAGTAGCAGTAAATTCATTCTGGCTGAAAAAGCAATAATTAAATTGTGCAAAGGATTGGTAATATCTACTGAAATAGATACTATTAAATATATAATTTGGCTCATGTAATAATTATTGATACGATTTATTTTTTAAACTAATTTATGGCCGGATTCTGAAGGATCGCCATTATAAAGTTAAGGATCACTTGAAGATCAGGGCCTCCAGCCTTTTTTAGTTAGCTTTATAAGGCTAACTAACGTAAATATCACGACCTAACCTAACCAATCATCAAGGGCGTACAGTTGACCTAATGATTGGTTAGGTTAAGTCGTGATATTTTTGTTAGTTAGCCGTTATAAGGCTAACTAAAGAAGGCTGGGGACCCTGGTCTTCAGGTGATCCGAAGTTAATGTAAGTTGTATAATAAATCAACAACCAATGTGCATCAAACATTCTAGAACGAAATGCTCGTTTGATTGTTCTGCGTGCGTGCTATTTGCCACGATGACAAATCAAGCGGGGGGGAGATAACCTACAGGTACCCAAGTGTGAAAAGTTGAAGACAAGCACTGAAGATGCAAACTAATTTTCCGAAACGTTTGATAAAAAAAATACATGTACCACCTCTTCATTCTCCTGTTCCTTGATATATTGATATATATATATATATATATATATATATATAACGGGTGCGGCAAAAGTAACGCCCTTTTAATAATTGTACATCTTTTTTAAGGTGTATTGAGCCAACCACAAAATTAATTAAATTCCAGTTATTTTTTAGTTTTTACTGAGAAAGTACTTATTATTTTCTTAAAATGCTGTATTTTTCTTAAAAACCTTATTATTTCTCTTAAAATGCTGTAATTGATTTATTTCCTTCAATAAAAGAGAATAAACTAAAAAGGGCGTTATTTTTGCCGCACCCGTATATATATATATATATATATATATATATATATATATATATATAACGTAAAGAACGACGCTTGTATAGGAGATATTCCACGCAAGACGAGAGAGAGAGAACGAAACAAATGAAAAAAAGAGGTAACCACCCGGGAATCGAACCCGGGATCTTCCGATTGCCGGTCAGATGCGACAACCATTGCACCATGGGCCTCACTCTTCCAAATGCGTAATTCTTCTACATACTCGCAGAAACCAATGCCCCAAGGGGGCACCTCCCGCATGCCGTAACATTATATACATTTAACTGCAAACACGCAGTATAATTAACGTAAAGAACGACGCTTGTATAGGAGATATTCCGCGCAAGACGAGAGAGAGAACGAAACAAATTAAAAAAAGAGGTAACCACCCGGGAGTCGAACCCGGGATCTTCCGATTGCCGGTCAGATGCGATAACCATTACACCATGGGCCTCACTCTTCCAAATGCCGTAATTCTTCTACATACTCGCAGAAACCAATGCCCCAAGGGGGCACCTCCCGCATGCCGTAACATTATATACATTTAACTGCAAACACGCAGTATAATTAACGTAAAGAACGACGCTTGTATAGGAGATATTCCGCGCAAGACGAGAGAAAGAGAACGAAACAAATGAAAAAAAGAGGTAACCACCCGGGAATCGAACCCGGGATCTTCCGATTGCCGGTCAGATGCGATAACCATTACACCATAGGCCTCACTCTTCCAAATGCCGTAATTCTTCTACATACTCGCAGAAACCAATGCCCCAAGGGGCACCTCCCGCATGCCATAACATTATATACATTTAACTGCAAACACGCAATATAATTAACGTAAAGAACGACGCTTGTATAGGAGATATTCCGCGCAAGACGAGAGAGAGAGAACGAAACAAATGAAAAAAAGAGGTAACCACCCGGGAATCGAACCCGGGATCTTCCGATTGCCGGTCAGATGCGATAACCATTACACCATGGGCCTCACTCTTCCAAATGCCGTAATTCTTCTACATACTCGCAGAAACAAATGCCCCAAGGGGGCACCTCCCGCATGCCGTAACATTATATACATTTAACTGCAAACAGGCAGTATAATTAACGTAAAGAACGACGCAATCGGAAGATCCCGGGTTCGATTCCCTGGTGGTTACCTCTTTTTTTCATTTGTTTCGTTCTCTCTCTCTCGTCTTGCGCGGAATATCTCCTATACAAGCGTCGTTCTTTACGTTAATTATACTGCGTGTTTGCAGTTAAATGTATATAATGTTACGGCATGCGGGAGGTGCCCCCTTGGGGCATTGGTTTCTGCGAGTATGTAGAAGAATTACAATTACGGCATTTGGAAGAGTGAGGCCCATGGTGTAATGGTTATCGCATCTGACCGGCAATCGGAAGATCCCGGGTTCGATTCCCGGGTGGTTACCTCTTTTTTTCATTTGTTTCGTTCTCTCTCTCTCTCGTCTTGCGCGGAATATCTCCTATACAAGCGTCGTTCTTTACGTTAATTATATTGCGTGTTTGCAGTTAAATGTGTATATATATATATACAGGCCCGGATTTAGCTATAGGCGAACTAGGCGATCGCCTAGGGCAGGGGTCCCCAACCTTTTTGTGCCGAAGAGCACATTCAAGACTACCGGTAGTGCGGCGGGCACCATTTACTTTTTCAAGGCAAATTTATAGTTGGACTTAATAGTGAACATAAATAATACACAAAAAAAACATTTAATTCCTATGTAAAATAATGAACATAATACACAAAAAAAAACATTTCATTCCTATGTAAGATAATGAACATAATACACAAAAAAAAAACAAGGATGGGCTAACTAAGAATCTTAGAAAAATGATCAAAACGATAACTTAATAATAGTCTTAATTTATTTATAAAGAAACAATTATTTTCAAATAAATGAGCATCTGTTTCTGTAATTAACTACTAAAATTTAATAAAATGTTAAGTCTGTTACATATTTTGGATCAATCCCAGAATAGGCACCTGAAATCATTTTTAGGTGCTTAATCTGGGATTGAGGCAAAACACAGGTGCTTAATCTGGGATTGAGGAGAAAAAAATATAAACAGTTTTTAGAGATATAATTTCATTGTTTTTATCAATATTTGAAAAAATCAACTCTAACCTAACCTAAATCTATACCAATTTATGTGGCAAGATAGATTTGCTTCAGATGGATTCAGAAACATTCGGGCTCATATTGCAGGAATTTATAATATCTAAAATTTTTCTTTATTCATTAAACCACTTTAAACCTTTTATAACTTTGCCTTTATTACATTTGTAATAAACTTTGTATAAACAATAAATTTTGTAATCATCAGGTTTTTTTATTTAATTCCTTGCAAGGTGCCTATTCTGGGATTGAGGTTGAACGCAGGTGCTTCATCTGGGATTGAGGTACATCAGGTGCCTATTCTGGGATTGACCCCATATTTTAAATATTTAGTAACTAAATATTTAAAATATGTAACATACTTAACATTTTATTAAAAATTTAAATATAAACTTATCAATCGTAGTCAGTCAGTGGCGGGCACACGCAAAAGGGTCGGCGGGCGCCATGGTGCTCGCGGGCATAGGGTTGGGGACCCCTGGCCTAGGGCCTCGCGCCAAAGGGGGCCTCGCTCAAGCCGTTTTGCGCGTTCTGTTCAAGTGATATTAATGATTTAGAACTATGAAGAACTTAAAGTACTTTGCAGGTTTATACCTGAGAAAACAGATCTCGGAAATGCCCTTGTTTATATAGTGCAAAAACAACTAAGTGAGATTTATCCTAATGTTTATGTTGCACTTCGAATAGTATTAACCATCCCAGTTACTGTTGCTTCGGCTGAAAGAAGTTTCTCGCGTCTCAAACTTATTAAAACATATTTGCGTTCCACCACGTCTCAAGCGAGATTGCAATCATTAGCTATGTTATCAATAGAAAACGATATAACAAATTCATTAGATTATTATCAATTAATTGAAGAGTTTAGTTCGAAGAAAAGTAGAAAAGCATTGCTGTAATATTCAAGGAGCATCTGAACCAAATATTAAAGCATTAATATTTAGCCTGATAAGTCGATCGCTCACTATTATAAAAAATGAAATGTCAACATCTCTTATACATCACATATGAAAAACGTTTGTATACTATGGAAAGTCATTACCTATAATATTATATAAATCTTAGAAATCATTGTCTTATATTTTCGATACAAATCTTGATTCATATTATAATTTATACTTATTTGTATGGTTTATTTATATTTCTTATACAATTTCCATGCGTGATTATTTTGGTTTGGTTTAATTTTTAAGTGCTGGCATAGTTCTGTCTATGCGGGATTCTAATATTGCTGGTATAGTACCGATAATTAAGTCCATATTTTCATATATATAGGCCTAGGGCCTCGCAATTTCTAGATCTGCCTAGGGCCTCGCAACTTCTAGATCCGGCCCTGTGTATATATATATATATCAAGGCTTTGTTGTCATTGAAAATTAATTTATTTTGAAACGTCTCCATGTCTTCGGAAACATCAAGATTAATTTGGAAACACGATACAGTGTATAACGTCAAATAAAGTTATTATTTAAGAGTAAACATTAATATTATATATATATATATATATATATATATATATACACAAATTCAGAATGGTTCCCTGAGACAATTATATGTTAAACACAGACCGTGCATGGAACAAGGAACTCTTCTGGGAAAATTAAATCCACTATAGTCCGAATAAGTAATGGTAAATGACAAATACCATAGTTTTTCTTTTTCATGATTTTAGCCCGACGTGGGCAACGGGTCTCTCGCAAAGAGATCCCATAAATATAGCTTCCCTCACCAGCTATCTGCAAAGCAGACAGGACCCAGCTTTGGGACATGGATCTAGGGTTTAAAGCAAGCCTAGATCCCTACATTCAGAACCTCTATATAAGTAAAAGACTCGTTGCATTCACGTCGGGTTGAATAAATCAAAGAAAAAGGGGGGTAACTATTGTATTTTTAGCCAAAAAAACCAAAACTTAAACCTCAACCGGGACATTGAGCGTCCACTTTTCAAGGCACATAACACGTCCGTTTAATATACACAAATTCAGAATGGTTCCCTGAGACAATTATATGTTAAACACAGACCGTGCATGGAACAAGGAACTCTTCTGGGAAAATTAAATCCACTATAGTCCGAATAAGTAATGGTAAATGACAAATACCATAGTTTTTCTTTTTCATGATTTTAGCCCGACGTGGGCAACGGGTCTCTCGCAAAGAGATCCCATAAATATAGCTTCCCTCACCAGCTATCTGCAAAGCAGACAGGACCCAGCTTTGGGACATGGATCTAGGGTTTAAAGCAAGCCTAGATCCCTACATTCAGAACCTCTATATAAGTAAAAGACTCGTTGCATTCACGTCGGGTTGAATAAATCAAAGAAAAAGGGGGTAACTATTGTATTTTAGCCAAAAAAAACCAAAACTTAAACCTCAACCGGGACATTGAGCGTCCACTTTTCAAGGCACATAACACGTCCGTTTAATATACACAAATTCAGAATGGTTCCTGAGACAATTATATGTTAAACACAGACCGTGCATGGAACAAGGAACTCTTCTGGAAAATTAAATCCACTATAGTCCGAATAAGTAATGGTAAATGACAAATACCATAGTTTTTCTTTTTCATGATTTTAGCCCGACGTGGGCAACGGGTCTCTCGCAAAGAGATCCCATAAATATAGCTTCCCTCACAGCTATCTGCAAAGCAGACAGGACCCAGCTTTGGGACATGGATCTAGGGTTTAAAGCAAGCCTAGATCCCTACATTCAGAACCTCTATATAAGTAAAAGACTCGTTGCATTCACGTCGGTTGAATAAATCAAAGAAAAAGGGGGTAACTATTGTATTTTTAGCCAAAAAAACCAAAACTTAAACCTCAACCGGGACATTGAGCGTCCACTTTTCAAGGCACATAACACGTCCGTTATGTAGGGATCTAGGCTTGCTTTAAACCTAGATCCATGTCCCAAAGCTGGGTCCTGTCTGCTTTGCAGATAGCTGGTGAGGGAAGCTATATTTATGGGATCTCTTTGCGAGAGACCCGTTGCCCACGTCGGGCTAAAATCATGAAAAAGAAAAACTATGGTATTTGTCATTTACCATTACTTATTCGGACTATAGTGGATTTAATTTTCCCAGAAGAGTTCCTTGTTCCATGCACGGTCTGTGTTTAACATATAATTGTCTCAGGGAACCATTCTGAATTTGTGTATATTAAAACGGACGTGTTATGTGCCTTGAAAAGTGGACGCTCAATGTCCCGGTTGAGGTTTAAGTTTTGGTTTTTTGGCTAAAAATACAATAGTTACCCCCTTTTTCTTTGATTTATTCAACCCGACGTGAATGCAACGAGTCTTTACTTATATAGAGGTTCTGAATGTAGGGATCTAGGCTTGCTTTAAACCTAGATCCATGTCCCAAAGCTGGGTCCTGTCTGCTTTGCAGATAGCTGGTGAGGGAAGCTATATTTATGGGATCTCTTTGCGAGAGACCCGTTGCCCACGTCGGGCTAAAATCATGAAAAAGAAAAACTATGGTATTTGTCATTTACCATTACTTATTCGGACTATAGTGGATTTAATTTCCCAGAAGAGTTCCTTGTTCCATGCACGGTCTGTGTTTAACATATAATTGTCTCAGGGAACCATTCTGAATTTGTGTATTTTAAACGGACGTGTTATGTGCCTTGAAAAGTGGACGCTCAATGTCCCGGTTGAGGTTTAAGTTTTGGTTTTTTTGGCTAAAAATACAATAGTTACCCCCTTTTTCTTTGATTTATTCAACCCGACGTGAATGCAACGAGTCTTTTTACTTATATAGAGGTTCTGAATGTAGGGATCTAGGCTTGCTTTAAACCCTAGATCCATGTCCCAAAGCTGGGTCCTGTCTGCTTTGCAGATAGCTGGTGAGGGAAGCTATATTTATGGGATCTCTTTGCGAGAGACCCGTTGCCCACGTCGGGCTAAAATCATGAAAAAGAAAAACTATGGTATTTGTCATTTACCATTACTTATTCGGACTATAGTGGATTTAATTTTCCCAGAAGAGTTCCTTGTTCCATGCACGGTCTGTGTTTAACATATAATTGTCTCAGGGAACCATTCTGAATTTGTGTATATTAAACGGACGTGTTATGTGCCTTGAAAAGTGGACGCTCAATGTCCCGGTTGAGGTTTAAGTTTTGGTTTTTTTGGCTAAAAATACAATAGTTACCCCCTTTTTCTTTGATTTATTCAACCCGACGTGAATGCAACGAGTCTTTTACTTATATAGAGGTTCTGAATGTAGGGATCTAGGCTTGCTTTAAACCCTAGATCCATGTCCCAAAGCTGGGTCCTGTCTGCTTTGCAGATAGCTGGTGAGGGAAGCTATATTTATGGGATCTCTTTGCTAGAGACCCGTTGCCCACGTCGGGCTAAAATCATGAAAAAGAAAAACTATGGTATTTGTCATTTACCATTACTTATTCGGACTATAGTGGATTTAATTTTCCCAGAAGAGTTCCTTGTTCCATGCACGGTCTGTGTTTAACATATATATATATATAACACACTACCAGTCAAAAGTTTAAGTACACCTACTAATTTCCAACGTTTTGCTGCTTAGCTCATGACATAAACTTCAAATGTAAACTCAACAGGTACTAGAGATGAATTTGCTTACCTGGCTTTCATATTGTATGCTTCAGTGCTTCTGCCCTATGTAGTGTGTTGTAACACAGAAGCTTCTTCAAAATAGCCTTCAAAATGTGTTAATTTACATCTAGCATGCAACCCAAAATTAATGCCATTAGCTCTGCACAAAGGTTCAAAAACAGTTTAAAAGTCTTTACTGGTGTAGTGTGTTTCTTCAGAAGTACATTACATGTGTTCAGTTATTAATTAACATGCGCTGCAGGTCTTTACTTTACATATAAAATCCTTGCAGAGGAGCTAACTGTGTAGTTTAAGGTATATTTCTGTGTTTCAAAAAGCAAAAATGGGTGCCAAAGCTCAGTTAACAACAGAAAAAAGACAGTCGATTGTAACTTTGAGAAATGAGGGCCAATCACTGAGGCAAATTGAAAAAAAAAAAAAAGTTTCTGTGAATGCGGTTGCTTGTGCCATTAAACGGTACGAAGAAACTGGTCAAAATAAGGACAGAAGGAGGTCAGGGCGACCAAGAACCACAAGAGACTCAGAGGACAAGTATATCCGAGTCACCACTCTGCGCAACAGACCCCTCACAGCACCTGAAATCAAGTCCAGCTGAACTACTCCAGAAGTACAACAGTTTCAATATCAACTGTTCAGAGGAGACTAAGAGAGGCAGGATTAAAAGGACGAACTGCAGCAAAGAAACCAATGCTGAGATTCCAGAACAAAAAGAAAAGGCTAGCCTGGGCTAAAAAAACACCAAAAATGGACTGTTGATCAGTGGAAATTTGTCCTTTGGACTGACGAATCAAAGTTCGAAGTTTTTGGATCCAAACGCAAAGTATTTGTGCGGCGCAGAGCGGGTGAAAGAATGACACAGCAGTGTTGTGCCAACAGTGAAGCACGGTGGAGAAAGTGTGATGGTCTGGGGATGTTTTGCAGGGGAGCAAGTTGGAGATCTCCACAAAGTCACTAGAATACTGAACCAACGTGGCTATTACAGCATTCTACAGCGCCATGCCATCCCATCTGGACTGCGACTAGTTGGCCAACAGTTTATAATGCAGCAAGGCAACGATCCTAAATACACTTCCAAGCTGTATCAAAATTACTGAAGCAGAAAGAACGGCAACGTCAGCTCACAGTTATGGAATGGTCAGCACAGTCCCCGGATCTGAACCCCATCGAGCTAGTGTGGGATGAACTGGATCGACGAGTGAAAGCCAAGCAGCCATCCAGTGCTCAGAAGCTCTGGGAACTCTTACAAGAATGCTGGCAGCAGCTTTCACCAGACAATCTTCTTTCTCTTGTTGAGCGCATGCCTCGAATTTGTTCTGCTGTAATTGCTGCTAGAGGAGGCTGTTTTGATGAATCTAAAATTTAGACTTTGCTTTTGATAAATTGTCCTAATTTTTTGTTATTTAAGTTCCCATGTTTGTACTTATGAATTTGTGTCATAACTTAGTTAATAAATAAAAAACTTTAAAAATTTGAAATTTATGAATATTTCAGGGTGTACTTAAACTTTTGACTGGTGGTGTATATATACAGGGTGGGCCAAAAACTATTACCCAACTTTTGAAAAAATATTGTGGCTCACTCTGTATATTGATCTTACTGCTGAGGCAGTATGTTGTACCCATACTTTTACTCTTTTAAACGCTGGCTTTGAATCTAGATTCAACGCCCCAGTGGAGGTACAGGCTCACAACTGGAGGGAGGTATCAGAATGTGGTGCTCAATTGAAAGGCGGTCAAAGTCAGCAACTGATACTTTCAGATGACAGTCAGTTTCTCCATAAATAATTAATTTTCATAATTTTTACACAAAATAATTAATATATTTACTTTTTCATTTCAGACCATCATTCTGCTATAGTTGGTGAACAAGTTATAACATAATGAAATACTCTTTGGAAGAAGAAGCATTGATATTGAACCTGCGTAAGGAGAAACACTGGGGTGCAAAACGAATGAAGAAAGAGTTTCCAAATGAACGATGGACGATACCTGGACTTCATTATCTCAAAGAAAATCTATATCACAGGGTCAACCAAACGAAAAGAAGGCGGTAGAAGGCCAAAAACATCACGTACTGAAGAAAATATTGACACGGTTTCATCCATGATACGCAGTCAAGAAGAACGGCCCAACACCCACAAGTCCGTTAGAGAAATTTCAAAAACTACTGGTATTTCTCGCTCTAGTGTTCGTCGTATAGTAAAAGATGATCTGGGTCTTAAATGTTTTAAAAGAGTCGAGGTTCATAAGCTCTCTGCATCAAATAAGCAAGCAAGAGTTGAAAAATGTCGTGCTCTGTTAGATCGATTCCCAGACAGAGAAGTGTCGAAAATATGGTTCAGCGACGAGACCTTTACGGTTGCTTCAACAATAAACACAAAATGACTGAGTTTATGGAAGACAGGAAAAAATCTATCAGTCTAGATCGACTTTGCAGGGAACGTCCGCATTTTTCTCAAAAAGTCATGGTTTCCATCTTTATTTCAAAGTTAGGGAAGTCAGAGATTGTTTTTGTCGATCAAAATGCCAAAATCACTGCTGCTTATTACCAAGAAAAAATCCTTGATGTGGTACTGCCGCCGATAAGGGAGAAGTCAAGGTTGCAAGCGTGCCTTGATAATGGAGAAGGGCACATTCCGCATAATCTTGGACTCAATCCGATAACTGTATAGAAATATAGTTTTTCTACCCGTGTCTGTATAACAGCGAATTACAAAATAATGGTTACAGTTAGCAAAAATTCAACTTCATTACGAGAGACCATGAAACTCTATACAAGACATATATTGATTGTACAAATAACATTTGATAAAGGTAAAATTATATTGTTCAAAATCAGAGTAATGGTATTCTTGGCCCACCCGGTATATATATATAAAATATTATATATATATATATATATGGAGATAATAATAATAATGATTGAGATTGTTTAACCTCCTTCGCAACATCTAAGGTCATATGACGGAGGGGACCTACAGCTTTACGTGAGATCCGAACCACGAGTCGCTACCTAATCTGGACGGTCTCCCATCCAACTACTACCCAGACCCAATGTCGCTTAACTTCGCTGATCAACGGGAAGCTGTTACAACATTGGCTACGACGACGGAGAGAGAGAGAGAGAGATTATAATAAAAGTGAACAAATATAGTAAAAGATTTTGTGCAGTATATTAGTCTTATGATAATAAAATTAAAATTATAATAATTTAAAATTAAAAAAAGAAAAAATTACATAAAATGTAGAGCGGTAAGATATATAAATAAATGTTATCGGGTGAAACGAATACTGAAAATAAAAACTTACTGGGTTATTGTACGAAGGGGGATTTAATCTAATTTTATGAAGGTTGGCAATGATTTGACTGTTGAAGTGGCCATGTTAGAAGTCGAAGAGTGGTGGCGCAATAATGGTTCAGAAGAATTATTTAGCTATGTTTAAGTTGAAAGCAGAACTATAGTCGTTGAGGGTTGGTTTTGTACTAAGGATGTGTTGGGAATCGAGGATGCTGAGGTCGGTTGGTTGGTATGCTGAATTGATAATTTTGAAATTGGTGGGGAGCAGTGGGTGATCGAGGAGGTGGCAATGATCTCTTATTACTGATTTCGATGGTTTATTTAAAGGTTGTGAGGTTCTAGTAGAAATGCCGCGATGTTCGTCCATTCTTGTTTGAAATTGGCGAATGATGCTGCCAATATAACTTGCTTTGCAGCGAGTACAGTTGAAAGAGTAAACGGTGGACGAAACAAGAGGCGGTGGGGTTTTTTTCTTTATGGTTGAGATACGATTTAATGCTATTATTATTGGTGAATTCAAATTGAAGGTTAATTCGAGGGTAAAGAGGGGTGAGTAGGTGGTGAAGTTCAGATTGTATTATACTGTATAACTAATGTAGTCGTAGGGAAAAGAAAAGTATTGTGTATCTTTTTTAACAGTGGGGACTTTAAGTGGGGGGGTGATAAATGTTACTGAGAAAATTTCTGGTTAGAGATTGTAGTAAATGTTTTGGGAAAGAGTCATTAATGCTGAAACTGTGAATGAATTCTTTTCGTTGTTGAAGGATAAGTAGGAGGAACAAAGTTGATAAGCACGGTGGATTAAAATTTTAATGCTGTTAATTTTATATAGTAAAGGGATGTGGCTTAAGTAGTTGGTGCCTAGGCCTGTATATGTAGGTTTTCGATATAAGGAAGTGCTGAATTTATTATTTTGTTTTGTTATTGTTATATCTAAGAAGGGTTGGGTGTTATTAGATTCGTCTTCTTTCGTGAACTTGATGGTTTGATGCTGGGAATTGAGATAGTTAAGAAAAAGAGGGGCGTTGTGAAAGAGGAGAAAAGTGTCATCGGCATGTTTTATATAGATGTGGTTTGTAATGAGTGGGGCAATGGAGTAGCCAATTATTTTCGTGATAGCAGAGAAAGATGTTAGCTAGTGTGGCACTCAGGGGGGGGGGGATCCCATGGCTAGTGAATCAGTTTGTTGGTGAAGTTGTTTATTGAAAAAGAAGTAGGTGTCTGAAGCGGCAAGGGTTAGCGGTCTGGTAAATTCTTGTTTCGTTTGGTTGAGGACTGTATTCTGATAGAAAATAAATTATTGATGCAGATTTCTATAGCTTCTTTAATTGGTACGTTGGTGTAGAGCAGGGATTCTTAACCTGGTGCTCGCCAGCACCAAGGTGCTCTTTAAGTTATGTATAGTGCTCTCCACCATCACCTAAAACTTTGCTCGCGAGCACTATAGTGAAGCCCTTGGCCCCTCCTGCCTCATAAAAAGCAATTTATTTTATCAAACGTAGCAATGAATGTTTAATGTGCATGAAAAGGTTAAGAAACCCTGGTGTAGAGGGATATTATGTCAAAACTGTGCATTTGGAGGTTGTCTGAATTGTTCACCGTCTGTATTTCTTTGGCGAATTCGTAAGAATTGGGGACGGAATATTCATTCTACGTTAGGGGGGTTAGGGTGGGAATTAAGAATTTCGCTAGGTGGTAATTATGGGTGGTGTAAGCAGAAAGTATAGGTCTAATGGGTAAGTTTGGTTTGTGTATTTTAGGGAGGCCGTAAAGAGTACCTGGGGACGAGCAGGAAGAGCGTATTGGTTGTAAACATCTTCTGAAATTTTATTTTGATCATATAATTTTTTGAGGAAACGGTTGATTTTATCTTCAAGTTTTAGGGAAAGTGTTAGAAGATTATCATTAATCTTTATGAATTTGGAGGAGTCGTTAAGGACGTTATTAACCTTATTAATATAATCTGATTTGTTAAGAAAAACGGTACCTTTGCCTTTGTCAGGACGTGAAATTATGATGGAGTCATCCCTGGATAATTCTTTTAGGCAAGCGATATCTTTACTATTGATTTTTTTTATTATTTCTTAACACTGATGATGGAAATTGAATTTCCGAAACGTCTGATTAATAAACATATACCACCTTCTTGTCCTCTTATTCCTCACTAAGTTGCGGTTCCCCAAGAACAAACCCTTCAATCAAGTTTTATATACACGCAGTACCAGAATTTCGACACATTTTCATTTCTTTTCTGTCCAACTCTCAAATGCAAAGGTGAACCGGTATTCTCAATCTTTCATCTACTCAACCGGTCAACTCTGGAACAATCTTTCTCGATCCATCTTTCCTCTTGTATATGACTTCCAATCTTTCAAATGCAGAGTGGCCAGGCATCTTGTAAACTTTGGACCTTGATTTTGGCTCTCTTTTTCCTCTAGTGGGGGGAAGGGTGAGGAGTGTTTTTGCGTGCATATTTGCCTTTGGCCCCGAAAATCCTTTCCTCGGAAGCCCGCATAAAAAATACAGACTTTTACATAGATAATTCCAGAATCTGCGATAAATCTCTACGTTACCAGAGCACTGGTATAGAAGCGTGAGTGTACTTCAGTTCGCCCTTATTCCTCATTCCTTATTTCACTCACTCTCTATCTGCATTCCGACCTTCGTCGCTGACACTCCGCTCCGTTCAACCATACTCGACGGCGATCCCACAACCTCACTGGGTCGACCTTTGCTTCACTTAACATTCATCCATTCGACTTTCGAATCTTTACTTCCATTCAACAAGAACTTCATCATTTATCCTGCTCATGTCATAGGCTCTCGCGTCTCACAGCCTATACCAGTGGTTCCCAACCTTTTAGAGGCGATGGCCTACTAGAATTGATTCGAATAACTCATGGAAAAATAATGTAAATATAGTTATATGCCAATAATTTTATAAAATTACTAAAATTATACTACTTCTAAATTTGAATTTCATTTTTAAAAGGTATGCTATGAGCCTATGACCAACCTTCATGGCCCACCGGTTGGAAACCAGTGGCCTATACCCATCACCAAACCCAGTTCTGTAAATATAGCGGAATGTAGCGTCGTGCTTGGCTACTTGTGACATTGCCTAATAAACTCAGATAAACTCAACCTGACCGCATAGCCCATCTGAAGTGTTCTTTTAATACCATCAAATCGAACTCACATAATTTATGTTATTGTAATACTGCAAGTAGGCTTATTGCTGTGTTAACTACCGCATATTTTATTATCCCAATTATTGTTCCTAACACCATTTCATTATTTAACACATGTCCTGTATAAAATCACTCTTTACTGTCAGTAGTCACTATTTCATAACAGTGTACAATTCAACATAAAATAACTGTTATTCACTGCAATTAATTATTCCTTTATTATTGCTAATTAAACACAACTACAAAGCCCTTTTTATCTCTTTATGAAACATCTTATTTATTTGATCGAGAGACCAAATTGGTGATCCATTAAACTCCTCAATTAATTCAATTACTTTATTATAGCAGGCCTACTGTCAACAGGCAGTGTGTATATATATATATATATATATATATATATATATATATATATATTAAACCCTCGTCCAACGCGTGTTTGTCCAGCATTTCCTTATACACGGAAAAATAAATGCGAACAATTACACTGGCCAACAAAATGAAACTTTTTTTTCTCATCACAAACATGATCACACTTTTCTTAATGCATTTTTCGCGCTGATTCCGAATCTGGTTTTATTGTTTTTCTAGCACGTAGAGTTCTATAGATACACTGGTTTTGATATTTTTATGTTTTTGATATTGCTATAAGAAAATTTATGGATGTATAGATCACACTTAGGAATGCTAAACAACAAATACATCATATACTTTATTCAATGTACTTATAAATAAAGAATATATACATTATTTTATTAAAAGCGCTGTGAGTGTGATTTCCTTTTGTAAATTTGGCCTGGATTGTCACGATACAGAATCCAACAATGGTCCGCCATCATGCTTTCATTCCAATATCCTTGGTAGCGCTTCTCCATCATCTCAATATCTTGATGGAAGCGCTCTCCTTGCTCGTCACTCACTGCACCAAGGTTTTCAGGAAAGAAATCTAAGTGGGAATGCAGGAAGTGAATATTTAACGACATTCGACACTCCATTTCTTTGAAGGCATCAAGGAGGTTCTTGACTCCATCCTTATACGCAGGTGACTTGTTGCTTCCAAGAAAGTTTTCACATATCCATTTGTGAATCCTGACTGCATACCCATAAGCATTCCTATAACTTTTAGATCTCCACAAACATTCCATTGATGACTGTCGTATTTGATTGCCTTAAGTAGTATATCCATATTGTCATATGTCTCTTTTAGATGGACGGAATGGGCAATGGGGATGGATGGCATTATATTACCATTATGCAAAAGAACCGCTTTCAGGCTTCTCTGCGACGAATCAATAAAGAGGCGCCACTCAGATGCCACATACGTCTGAGATATGGCTGTAAATAGTCCATTGATGTCATGGCAATAACAGAGAGGACCGTCTACTGAAAAGAATGCTGTTAATTCAAAATTCCGCTTTCGGTAGTAACTAATACGAACATTGTTCTCAAGTAAATTGTTCTCCTTTAGTCTTGAGGCGAGAAGCTCTGATTTCTCTTTAGACAGCGATAAGTCTCTAACAAGATCATTCAACTGTCCTTGGGTTAACTTTTTATGCTCTAAATGTCTACCTTCAAAAGTGTACTCTGGTTCTGTAGATGGTCCGGAAACGCCAGTTGCACCTTCATCACTTTCCATGTCATCTATGATAGAATCTAGCCTATCACTTGGGGGAATTGGAATGGGCAATGTTTCATCATGTTTTACTGGTCTACGTGCTGAATCCAAGTTTGGATATACAATCTGGTGTTTGTTCTTGGCAGAAAACCCCATTAAGTTCACACTACAAAAATAACAGTCTTCATGATGATCTCTCGGCTCCCTCCATATCATGGGTATGGCAAATGGCATTGAAGCTTTCTTTTTGTTAAGCCAATCACGTAATCCATTTGAACAGCCAGAACAGATTTCATGTGGCGCCCATGGTTTATCTTGGTCACCTAGATGGCAACCAAAGTATAGCTTGTATATTTTCTTAATGTCGGTTGTAATACTTCGTCGCTGTGTTTTAGTTGTCAACTGGCCGCATACGAAACAGAACTTGTCGGGGTCATTCTTACATTGTCGAGGCATGTTGACTGACCTGAGCAAACTATAAATTCAAAAAAAATGTACACCAACTTGACACAAAAGTTCTTGGACTGGACTGATCTTTTGACACACAAAGCACGCGTTGTTGCCTGAATCACAATGCTGCTAGACGTAAAAGCTCACACCTGAAATACATAAGATGTATAATTAAGATAATTGAAATAAATAAGATGAATAAACTAAAAAAACACAATAAAATAAACACAATCAAATGTTGAAATATTAGTATTTTGCCTATTTAAAATGGTTAAATCTGTGTAGTTATATATATGCCTTCATCTTGAAAACTATACGTGCTAGAAAACATCTGAATGCAGTTTTGGAATCAGCGTGAAAAATGCTATCCAGCCAACACAAATTTTACTCTGATGAAAAATCTTTGTTGACCAGTGTTATTTGCCAAAAGCGGAAAATTTGATTATACACGGTCCGCCAAACAGGCTCAAATACAGTAGTACTGTACGCGTGCCAATGCGCGCTCTAGTGTTTTTCCTACACTCCCCAACACTTCCGCATCTCCCTCCTCTCGCGTCACCCCTCGCATTACCCTTTGGCTCAGTCCCGCTACCGTGTTAAGTTCAGTGAAGTTGTGTTAGATTGTTTCTGTCGTGCTTTGCCGTTGTTTTGCTATTACCCTAAGACAGCAGTATGGCACCAAAACGTAAAGCATCTGCAAGTGATAGCGAAGAGAAGAAAAGTCGTAAGGTTTTGACATTAGCTGAAAAAATAAAGATTCTAGATAAGTTGCGTGGTGGTATGAGCATAATATCACTTGGCCGCGAGTATCACGTGAATGAGTCTACCATACGCACCATCCGAAAGAGTGAAGAAAAGATGCGTGCTATTTTCATTTAATATATACTGGTCAAAAAAAGAAACGCAATTTTTGAGATTTATTAATAAACATGAGGACTCAGTATATAGTAAATGATTCTTTAACATAACAAACAGTCAATAACGCGTATAGCCACCCCTAGCCACAATGCAGGCTTGGAGTCTGGCCCTCATCGACCTCAACAGTCTCTGCAGGAAAGCAACAGGGATGGCCCTCCACTCTTCAATAATTGCATTGGTCAGTTCCCTGATGTTCTGCGGCTGATGCTGACGTCTGCGAACTCGCCGTTCAAGTTCATCCCATGCGTGCTCTATCGGTGACATGTCTGGGCTGAAGGCTGGCCATGGTAAGGTCTGCACCTGTTGTCCCTGCAGGTACGCCTGCACTATCCTGGCTGCATGAGGTCTGGCATTGTCCTGTTGCAGGAGCACCAATTCTGGATGTTGCCTCATGAATGGAAGAACATGTGGGTGAAGAATCTCATCCCTGTAGCGCTGGGCAGTCAGAGCGCCATCAACAACCACCAGCTCAGTTCTTGAAGCAAAGGCAATTCCTGCCCAAACCATGACACTTGGTCCTCCCCATCTGTCATGCTCCACTACTGCAGCATCTGAGTATCGCTCCCCTGGTCGTCTGTATACCCTGACACGGCCATCAGAATTGGACAGTCTGAAGCGAGACTCGTCAGAAAAGAGGACTTGGTTCCACATTCTTTGTGTCCAGTCACGGTGCTGATAGGCCCATTGCAGGCGTCGTTGCCTTCTTGCATCAGTGAGAAAAGGACCTCTGTAAGGCCTGCGGGATCGGAGTCCTGCATTACGGAGTCGGTTTCTGACGGTCTGGTCACTAATTCTGTTGTTGTGGATACCAGGTGTCTCTCTGGCTGTCTGACGAGCATTCCGCTGCCGATGACGCAGGTGCTGCAGTACAATGTGGCGATCCTGACGTTGGGTCGTCACACGAGGTCGCCCACGTCTTGGCAGGTCCTGAACACTTCCTGTGGCATTGTACCGTCTAACAAGCCTAGAGATTGTGCTGGGATGCACATGCATTCGTTGTGCAACTTGGACAGCAGACATGCCTGCATCCAACATGCCCAAGGCACGACCTCTGTTGACCTCTGAGAGTCGTGGCATGCCTCAATCGCGGGAAAAAGTTTGGTTTTCTCAACGGGCAGTGTGTATGCTGTGAAGTCAAAGAAAAAATGCATGCTTTCATAAAGAATACATTCAATTTAATCTCTGTTTATTGTTTGTAACAAAATGGCGTCTTAGCCGGGATGTCAGGTTTAAAAACATGCACTAAGTGGCTTTAAAAGATTTGAACAAACATTTAACCATAATCTTGAAACTGTGATAATACCACTAACAACTTAAATTTTACACCATATGCAAGCTAATTGCGTTTCTTTTTTTGACCAGTATATGTTTACTTATCTTATGTAAATGTCATTATGTTTATGATTTTATTATGTTCTTATTTCATATACAATATAGGTAGGGAAATTCATTTGTGTGTGAATAAAAACCTACATATCTAAGTATTAATTAGAGACTTTACGCTGCCGCATTCACGTATCCCCATTTATCCAAAAGGTATTAAGTTTGTCCAACGGGGATTTACCTAACGCGCCGTTCTCGAGGAACAAACCCTCGCGTTGGACGAGGGTTTACTATATATATATATATATATATATATATATATATATATATAGAAGAGAGAGAGAGAGAGAGAGAGAGAGAGGGTGTTTCAGGAGGAAAGGTCAATACTTCGGGAGGTGATAGTATCGGTCATTGTTTGTGAGAAAAAAAGTTCATATGAACATGTGTCTAATCTGAATGGTTACGGAGATAGAGCTGTTTGAATCTACAAATACAAAAGCATTGTTAATGGTAATCAAGAAATAGAAACTAATTACCGTTTCTAACATTTAATGTTTAAACATTGGCATTTTGAATGGTATCAGATACAGAAATGACAAATTTGTTAGTTTACAATACGTTTTCGAAAATCCCACCGTCAACCTCAATGCACTTTGCAACTCGTGTGCGAAGATCGCATGTTGTTCGTCTGAGTTGATCTTGACGTTCCTTTATGCGGGCAGCAGCATCCAAAATGCGCGCGAGCAATTCGTCTCGTGTATCCACCTTTCTTTTGTAAACTTGACTTTTCATCCACACCGACAAACAATAATCTAACGGAGAGAGGTCTGGAGACCTTGGTGGCCATTGAATGGGACCACCGCAGCCGATCCATCGACCAGGGAAAGTTTGATTTAGGTATTGCATCACCAGAGGGGTGGAATGTGGAGGAGCTCCGTCATGCTGAAAGTACATACCAGCGCATGTAGCCAAAGGAACATCCTCCAATAGTCCTGGCAATTCATTTTGCAGAAATTCTAGATAACTTTGTCCTGTAAGACGATTCTCTAAAGTAATAGGGCCAATCGGCTGATCATCGATGATACCGCACCACACATTGGCAGAGAAGCGATGTTGAAAATTTGTTTCCACAGTGGCATTTGAATTTTCGTCTGACCACCGATGAGAGTTACGAGTGTTGTTGATACCGTCACGGGTGAAAGTAGCTTCATCGGTGAACAGTATTAATCGAAGCAATCGGCGATTAGCATTTACCCACTGACAAAACTCCAGTCGCATGGCAGCGTCTCCTGGTTGAAGGTGTTGTACACGCTGTACATGATATGGATGCAAGCCTTCCTCACGTAATGTTCGCCATACTCTTGTGTGTGGTACACCGAGACGTGTAGAAATTCTTCGTGAGCTAGTAGTAGGACTACGCTCTACCAACTGAAGAATGTTTTCCACTTCATCCATATCTTGTTGACCTTCACGTTCAGATGAAACATGAGCGCTGGAAAGTGTACCAATCTCACGCAATGTGTTGAAAACCCTGGTAAACACTCTTCGATCCGGAATTCTGCGGTTCGGAAACCGTCGACGGTATTCTGCAACAGCAGCTGTTGCACTTCCATCGCAAAAACCGTAGACATACATCATATCTGCATATTCGGCATGTGTGAAGGTGTGTGGCATTCTTAACACTGCTTCAAACACCAAACAATGTCACTCACAACAGTCAGCTGTCAATTGGCTTATGTTACATGCTTACATTACAGTTTACATGGTTCAAGGTTATAGGGGAGGGAAGGGGGAGGAAGAGCTGCGCGCGCATCAGATTCAAACAGCTCTATCTCCGTAACCATTCAGAATTAGACACATGTTCATATGAACTTTTTTTCTCACAATGACCGATACTATCACCTCCCGAAGTATTGACCTTTCCTCCTGAAACACCCTGTATATATAAAATCTTGATTAAAAATAGACAGATCACATTAATTAGTAATTTTTAGAAATTTAATTAAAAAAAAAGCATCTCGACACTTCGTCAAGCAAAAATGATAAGAGGTTAATAAAATTATAAACTGAAGTTACAGACACAAATGCAGTTTGAAATACCAGCTGTGCAGGATTTGGTGGGATCAGTGGACCCGAATCACAGAGAAACACACACACGATCATCGTACATCTGGCAGCTAATTTGGTATTATGGGAGCAAAAGTTTTAAACCAGTGAAAACTTCCTGTTTCCAAAAGTCATTTTTTGGAGAGGCAACCAGAATTAAACTCTTTTCTTGTCCCACATTTTCATTTCCTGGAAAATTTACCAAGGAGCGGAGTTCGGGGGACAGGGGCTTGTTTCCTCCTTGTTCATTGACAAGTTGAATTGCTTTTCTCTTAATGTAGCAACAGTTTTAAGAAGTGTGAGTGGTGTGGAATTAACACTGTTACGGTGAATAAATAAATGCCCTTCAGGTTGTCACTGAAAAAGCATGTTCGATTCTTCTCACTGAAGATGCGAAAATATGCATCTACTTTTGCATATTGCTAAGAATTTTACTTTTGGAAAGTTTTGAATTTTATATACTTGCGTTTATATTCACATTGTTATAGTTAAGTAATTGAATATTAGTGGTTTTTAGCGATTTAGAAGTTTTCATGGCGTGCCGGCGTAATTTAACTTAAACTTGTGACGGTTATAAACTAATTTTTAACCGCGCGATGCCGTCGCAGAAAGCGTCGTGTGTTAGGTGTGGGGTAAACCGGTGGTATTCCGAATTTAAAGATTATAACGGCGGTCCTATGGCGATTACCGAGAGATCAATTTGTTTCTTTTGCGAGTTAATGGAGGAAATAGTTGACATAAAACGCAGTGTACGTGAGGTAACGGAAAGACTTGCAACGCTTGATGAGGGCAGGGGTAGGGCTACGGTTGACGAAAGCCGAACCAATACGAACGTTGAAGACGTTAGCAATTTGAAGGGTGAGGTGCGTAACCTAGTTTCTAGTTTAGGTAGCTTGTCGGGAAGGTTGGATAGAGTTGAGGAAGGGGTTAAGGTTGGTCCGAGATTAGTAGATGGGGTGGGGGATTTAGAGAAGTTAAAGGTGGAGCTAGGTCGCGTACGTGAGGTGATAGGAATCCCAACCCCCTATCGAGGTTTCGAACCCTTTCGCCCATTTGGAAAGGGACGTGAATGAGGGGGAAAATTTTAATTGGGCTCTTTAGTGCGCCATATGGACAAAGTTTGTTAAACGGCATCCAACCAAGAGGAGGGTCTGTCTCCCAGGGGCCAGGGTTGACAGATTAGAGACGAAGTGGATAGGATTGACGCTGCCCCCCGTCACTCGATGTTAGTGACGATAGTAGGAGGCAACGACTCGTATAGGCCCGATACGAGAGTGCCTGACCTTTTGGAGAGATATAGGGGGTTAATTAGGTCCCTGAAGGCGAGGTCAGATAGGTCTTTAGTTCTAGGTATTACCCCTAGGCACGGTTTGGGTCTTAGGGTTGCGTCAAAAACAATATTTTTTAATAATAAATTAGAAGAGATTTGTGCTGAGGAAAATGTACCCTTCGTAAAGCTGTGGTCCGAATTCAGTGATCCTAGCCTTTTTATAAAAGATGGAGTGCATTTTAATGAAATAGGTAGTGCTAGGCTAGGTAAGTTAATAGACGAAAACGTGCGAAAGCTGTATAGGTCGAAGCCTTCTTTAAACGTTGTGGGTCCGGGGAACGCGGGCCCGACGTGAAAAATAGTTTAAAACGCGGGCCCGTGATAAAAAATAGTTTAAAACGCGGGCCCGTGATAAAAAATAACTTAAACGTCTTTTATTGTAATGCGCGTAGTATTAGAAATAAATTAAACGAATTTAAGGCGATAATTTATTCCGGCAACTGCGATATAGTTGCTATCATTGAAACGTGGTTAAATATCGTGACTCGGGACTTGTTGGGGAACGTGATATACCGGGTTTTAAACTCTTTACTAATGATAGGTTACATAGGATTGGTGGCGGCGTTTTGCTGTACATTCGTAATTCCCTTAGGGCTATCGAGGTTAAAATAGATTTTCCGGCAGCAATTAATGCGATATGCGTTGAAGTTAGGGCGCGTAGTATTAGTTTTAATTTTGTTGTTGTTTATAGACCTCCCGTTCAACCCCTCGATCCCGATACCAGATTTTACTCACTTCTTGGTAACTTTATTGACAATCGGAATAGTATAATTGTCGGAGACTTTAACTGCCCTAATGTTAATTACAAGACTTTTACTGGTAATGAGAAGGGTTTGAGATTGATTGAGTTCATGGAAGGTAATTTTTTACGACAGATGGTTACCGAACCAACGCGCGGTGACAATATTTTAGACGTGGTGATGACGAACGGCGAAAATATAGTCGAAGGTTTAGAAGTAGGCGAGAGTTTAGGATGTAGTGATCATCAAATTCTTAGGTTTAAGTTATTGATAGAAAACACTAAGGATAGTAACGTAATAGAAATCCCTGATTTTCGTAGGGCTAATTTTGATAATTTTGCGGATAGGATGAGAGTAGTGGACTGGGATAACTTATTTATGGGTAATGACACAAATTTGCATTGGGAGGCGTTTAAAGAAAGTTTAATGAATATTGAAACGGAGTTTATTCCTCGTAGGCCCAAGCGCGCTAGAAATCATGGTAGGCCCAAGTGGTGGACTAGGGAAATAGGCGAGTTCATAAACAAGCGTAACAGAGCGTATAGACTTAACAAGCGCAATGGCACGGCAGCTAACTTTAATAGATATATCGAGCTTAGACGTCAGGTTAAAAGATCAGTTAGGAATTCTAAGCGTAATTTAGAGATACTTAGAGCTGCGGATAGTAAATATAATCCAAAAAAGTTTTTTGAATACGTCAATAATCGTAAGCCGATAAAAGATAACATAGGCCCTCTAGTGGATGTTAACGGCGCTTTGGCTTCTGACGCTCAGACGATGGCGGATATTTTCAACAACTTTTTGCGACAGTTTTTACCGTAAAGACGTAAATAATGTCCCCGACGTGGACGATATCGTTCCATTTAGTAGCGAGACTATTTTGGATGAAATAACTGTTTACGAGGGTGAGATTGCGCATTATATCGATAGGCTAAAAGTTAGCAAGGCTCCACGCCCTGACGCTTTTTATCCCAGACATTTCAAAGATTTGAAAGACGTTTTTATAGGCCCCTTAACGAAGATTTTAATCAGTCACTCGAAACGGGGATTATTCCTGAAGACTTCAAATTACCTAACGTCACGCCTATTTTTAAAAAAGGCGACTGCACAGTAGCTAGCAATTATAGGCCCATTAGCTTAACGTCAATTGTCGGTAAACTTTTGGAATCCGTAGTTAGGGGTCGTATCATCGATCACTTAGAAAGTTTCGACGCCATAGATCTTGTTTAACTAATTTGTTAGGATTTTATAACGAAATAGTGCGCGAATACGATAGGCATAGAGCGGCTGACGTTATTTATTTAGATTTTAAAAAGGCGTTCGATACAGTTCTGCATAGAAGATTAATTGCGAAGGTTAAAGCGCACGGTATACGCGGTCAGGTAGCTAACTGGTTAGAGGAATGGCTTCGTGCTAGGAGACAGAGGGTCGTTGTTAATGGTATTGAATTGGGGTGGTTGGATGTAGGTAGCGGTATCCCACAGGGTTCAGTGTTAGGCCCATTGCTATTCGTAATTTACATTAACGACATAGATGTAGGATTGACTAGTAACGTGTCAAAATTCGCGGACGAAACTAAAATAGGCGGTAAGGTTGTTAACGAGGACGATAGAAATAGGCTCCAAGACGATGTAAATAAGATTATGGAGTGGACGGATAAGTGGCAGTTGCAATTTAATGTAGACAAATGTAAAGTTTTGCATATAGGTTCTCGTAACAATAATTACACGTACACGATGGAGTAGAGTGTTAGCGAGCGTTGACGAGGAAGTAGATTTAGGCGTACGCGTATCTAAGGATTTAAAGGTTAGGAACCAGTGCCTGGAGTCTTGCGCAAAAGCTAATAGGATGTTAGGCTTCATAGCGCGTAATTTCGAATTTAAATCGAAGGATATTATATTGCCCCTTTACAAGTCCCTAGTCAGGCCTCATTTAGAATATGCCGTTCAGTTTTGGTGCCCGTATTTGCGTGAGGATATTGATAGGTTAGAAAGGGTTCAGCGTCGTGCCACGAAACTAATTCCGTCATTGCGCAACAAGCCTTAAGAAGATAGGATTAAAGAGTTAGACTTGCATTCACTCGAAACTAGGGGATTAAGGGGGAGCTTATTGAAGTTTTCAAAATCGTTAATAACATCGATAACGTAAATTTTGACAAACTGTTCACTTTCGGTAATAGCAGTACTCGTAATAACGGATTTAAGTTGCGTGGCAGACGTTTCATTACTAATATCGCTAAAAACTTCTTTACGTTTAAAGTAATTGATAAATGGAATAATCTTCCTGCGCCCGTCGTGAACTCTACCAGCGTTAATATGTTTAAGAACCGTCTAGATAGGCATTTTAAAAATATTAACGTTTAAAAAAAAAAACAATTAGCAACAGGAGCTCCGGGGGTGGTGGTCGAGGATGAGTCTGTTGACGATAATGCCAGCTTGTGACATGCCAGCGTGTGATGCCAGCAATGAAATTATTAAAAAAAAAAAATAGACTAACACGAACGTAGATGTAGCTCGTAGTGTAAACTAACCCACTTTTTGTTTAACTTTACCTACTTTTTTTTTCTTACCCTCTCCTTACTTGCATGTCTGTAACTTTCTTTATTTGCATGTCTGTAGTTTGCATGGTATGACAGTGAGTTAAGACTGTGTTTGCATGGTTTGTAAGTGTTCTTATTTTACTTCTCTTCATCTTTCACCCCTTTCCTATTCTCTTCGACTATTTTCCGACTTGTCGGCAGTGGCCGGCGGATGATGATGGTGAGTCTTTTTTCTCTTTTTCTGAATGAATGTTAACCCACGAGTGATAGGTTTTGCTACTTACTTAATCTCTTATTCTCTTCTCTTAACCCCCTACTCTTTTCTTTCTCTCAGGCTAACCTTAGAGTGGATCTTAGGGTCTTTGTTAGCCTTAGCTTTTGTAGATCTGTACAACTGTTAATTGAATTAATTCACATATATATATATATATATATATATATATATATATATATATATATAATATTTGCGAAAAACATGACCTTCGTCAGAATAAACAATACGGGGGGAAGCATAAGCACATATATATATGTGCGCCTCGGTTGTGTAGTGGTTAGCGTCGCTGACTACGAATCCATCGGCCTCGGCATCGAGACCCTGTGACGGCAGGCGGCGCACAGCAAAACCCAGTTGTTCATCCTTCCACACAATAAAAAGAAATTGGTTGGTAGATAAATGGGTACCTGGGTAGCCTAGTGGTTAAGACGCTGAGCTGCTGGTAGGGCATGGCTCGGATTCCACGTTAAACTGTAGGTCTAAGGTGAAGTGACAAGCTTGACGTTCGTCAAAATGAACAATTCGGGCGGAAGCAAAACCAAGGTTAATCAAGGGTATATCTTATTTCTTTAGTCTATTTAGAAGGTTTGGACCTGTGGTCGACCCTTCTGCAGCATCTCACCTCATTTGTGGAGTTTGTTTTAGTAGGGAATTGGTTTTCTCTCTCTTCCTGCCTCCGTCATGGCTGGCTGGCCATGGATTTTGAACAAGAACTTGTCCAGCTGGTTTTTGAAATTATTGAAGTTGGTGTGCTGGAGGTTACTCACTTCTCTTGGCAGCGCGTTAAAAAGTTTCGGGCCTCGTATTAAGAGGGTATTTTCCATCTTCGTTTTCATAGACTCCCGTCCTACCGCAGTTGACAGTACAAAATTGGCCTCTTCTCTCATTCCAATGTGTTTCTGTTTCGTTTCTAAGGTTAGGGACACGACCCTCGAGTATTTTCCATACGAATATTATTGAATGCCGCTCCCGTCTTCTTTCGAGAGAGTAGAGTTTCTTCAAGGATTGTAGTCGAGACCCGTAACCTTCATCTTGCGTTTTCTCCATCTTGACGTAAAAGTACGTACGTACCAGGGACGTGCCCTCTGGGTAGGCAAGGTAGGCAGTGCTTACCCTGAATAAAACTAAAAATATTAAATATAAAAAGTAAATGATTTTCACTTCATTATATAAATGTTAATTTAATGTATGAAATTCAATGTATAAATTTGTAAATGGATAATATTGTGTTAGAAGCACAATTTCCCCGTGCCTTTCAACCTCTATATATATTAACGCTTGACAATTAAATTTTCCCACGTGCCGTGAGTGGAGCTCCAAGCTGTGACAAATACTGCGCTATATAAGCAGATTTAGTTCTGATTTTCACTCAGTGTTTTGCCGTTCGGGCACATGGTCGGGTGTGTGGCTGTGCGCGCGTCTGTGTTGTCGTTTGCCTCTGGTGATTGAACTAAATTTTAGACATTTTATTTCAAAATTTAACCCTTTTCAAATATGGACAGTGAGTATCTTAAGAATTTTTCTAAACTGTCTTATGAAGAAAGGTTGAATGTGATTAAAAATGGTAGGCCGACACCGGAACTGAAACAGTTGCTACAGCGTAAAGGAACAAAAATAATCAGAACGTTTCAAACGACGTGGTACAGCAAGAAAGAGTGGTTGTGTGGTTGTGTTACAACAGGTAGACTCTTTTGTTTTCCATGCTTGTTATTTTCCGTATCTAGTGAAAGTGTGTGGATAAGAACAGGATATTGTGATTTAAATAATTTGACTAATGCTTTAAGTAAGCAAGAGAGGTCTGCTGCGCATTATGAAAGTCAAATATCGTTGAAAACATTTGGATCTACACGAATCGACTTGAGCATAGATAAGCAAAAAAAACTTAGCATTGAAATTCACAATAAAAAGGTAAAGGAAACAGAGACATACTGAAAACATTAATTTCTGCTACTTGCTTTTTGATTAAACAAGAACTTGCTTTCCGCGGTGATAATGAAGATAAATCCTCTTTAAATCGTGGAAACTATATTGAGTTACTGAACTACACTGCAAAATTTGACCAAAAATTAGCACAACATTTACAGACTTCATCCGTGTTTTCTGGCGTTTCTAACAAGACACAAAATGACTTGATTGAAGCAGTAGGCATAGCTGTAGAAAATAATATTAAAGAAGATATCGCAAGATCCCCATTCATTGCTATAGAAGTGGATGAATCGACTGATATTTCAAATACAGCTCAATGTTCCACAGTTAAAATATGTATTGGATTCTGAAATTAAAGAGGCTTTCATAGGATTTGACGAACTTAAAGACAGAAGAGCTACTGGTGTAACAGAATGCATATTTAAAAATTTAGATAAATACAACTGTGCTGAGAAGCTTGTAGCACAGACATATGATGGAGCATCGGTAATGGCATCGCATTTAAATGGCGTTCAAGCTAAAGTAAGAGAAAAGGCATCATCAGCGTTATTTACCCATTGCTACGCTCACAAGTTGGATCTTGTTCTATCTCAGTCAGCGAAATTTATACCTGAATGTACAATCTTTTTCAAGACCATTGATGGTCTTGCTGCATTTTTCAATCACTCTACAAACGAACGCAATTTCTTGATGAAATAGTACATAAACGCATTCCAAAGGCTGCACCAACGAGATGGAGTTCTAACTCAAAGCTAGTGCAAACTATTTACACATCATAGTGACCTTTGTAAACTTTTCAACAACATTGACAGCAATCCTTTATTGTGGGACTCAGATACTTTAGTGAGGAGTAATGGATTTTATAATTGGCTAACGAAAGATTCAACATACTTTTTTCCCATGGTATATGATAAGATTTTCATTAGAACTGACACACTCTTCAATATCTTACAAACTAAAATTATAGATATTCCATATTGCATTAAAGAATCAATGAAACAATGAATTCCCCGAGGGTCTGCGCAAAAATTTTGATGATATCTATGAGAAGTTTGAAGAATGTTTCAAAGAAAATAACTTGACTGAATCAAAATGTCGTACAAAAGGTCCAATTAAAAAGAAAGAGAGAATATTCTGTCTAATATTGAATGATATACTGCAGCATATGGAAGCAAGATACAGTGACTTCAAAAATTTACAATTTATTTCATTAGTTGATAGTAAAAAGTTTCTAAAAACTAGCTACAGAAATGATAAGGATGCACTAGAAAGTTTAGAGAAGAATTATGGTAACTTCTTCGATGTCATAAGATTGAAAACTGATCTAGCTGGAATTTATAGTGCACAAGTGTTCAGGGATAAATCAATTAAAGATTGCTTGCTTTCATATTTCAAAATGGACTTGAACTAACGTTTCCTGAAGGAGTGAAGCTGTTGCAATTGATTTTAACAATTCCAGCTACAACAGTTTCTGTTGAGAGGTCATTTCAGCTTTGAAAAGAATTAAAAGCTACACCAGGAATAGAATGAAACAGGAAAGGCTTTCATCACTTGTCCTAATTTCAATTGAAAAGGAAAGATTTACTAAAATGGAGCAAAATCCCACTTACAATTTCTTTGAAAAAATTACAGATATTTTTGTTACTAACAAAGAGAGAAGAATGGAATTCATCTACAAATAAAGCGGTAAGTAAATATTTTGTTGACCAAAAATTAGCACAAATGGTGCGGAAGGGTTAATTATGCTTAAAATTCGTTGGTGGCTGGGGCTCCGCCCCGGAACCCGCTGGGGGAGCTCGCGCCCACCCCAGACCCCCTAGCTTGGAACCGCTCGCTTCGCTCGCGTTGAGTCTGCCTACCCTGAGTATTTACTCACGGCACGTGCCTGGTACGTACTTTGTATAGCTTCTACGTGTGCAGTTTCTCGTTTTCAGTATGGGTTTGGAATACTGAGCGATACTCAATTCCTGGTAGGACTAAACTCTTCCATACTTTTAGTATGATGTTGCTTTTCTGCTGTTGAAGCTCCAATTAATTCCAAATAATTCCCATTACTTTCTCGCACTTGTAATTTTAATGTTGTTGTTATTGTTGTATTCTCTGGATTCTGCATCCCATGAAATATTACTCCAAGACTCCTAACTTGTAGGTTTGGTGTTATCTGTTTGGCCGGCCGCACACAGGATCGTCGTGCGACTCATCGCATCGCGGTCGCTGCAATGTGCGGGGCTCATTCTGTCAATGTAAAATCACACGCGACTCGAGTCGTCAGTCGTGAGTAGCAAGATGATTCTGTGTACAGCCGGCCTTAGTCTTGTTCGAGTTTGTGTCCTTCATTCTGTGGCTCTTTGCAATTACCATACCTTTTTATTTGGAATTTTTCAGTTTTCTTAGTTGAACTTCATAGTGTTGTCTTCCACCTACTTCAATAATGTTTTAAGGTATTTTTGTAATATATACAGTATATATTTAGTGGTGGACCGGATGTCAGTTTTTCAACATCCGCGGATGCGGATCTTTAATTTCAATATCCGCGGATGCGGATATTTAGTAATCTATCAATATAATATAGAATTATGAATATATGACATAATTTTTCAAATTTCGAGATATTACTATTATGCAGGCAATGCATAAGAATTAAAATTAATATTAATGTTTTCATTATGATAAAAATAATAACTTTCTCAAGAGTTTCAGCCACAGAAAAATTCAATGAAACAAGTTTCATTCAATTTTCTGTGTTACCAGGTATTTATATTTTGAGGTTTATATATTTGTTTGTTCATTAATAATTAATACTTTACTTGAAATGTGCATGACTGGGCCTTATAAGCTACTTTATAAGCTAATTTAATTGTAAATTGTGTAATTTATTAGAGGTAATATCTGCATAACATCCGCAGTCAGAAGGCGGATGCGGATGTTAGAAATGATGCGGATATCCGGTCCACCACTAATATATATATATATATATATGCAAATAACTGCAATGACCGCGCAGTATATAAATGAATAGAAACGACATAAGTATTAAGGAACGTTTCTGCACACGAGGAGGAGAGATAACGAAATAATGAAAAATGAGGCGAACCGCCGCGGTTCGCCTCATTTTTCATTATTTCGTTATCTCTCCTCCTCGTGTGCAGAAACGTTCCTTAATACTTATGTCGTTTCTATTCATATATATATATATAATATTATATATATATATATATATATATATATAACCTAGCCTAACGGAACTCAACCTATCTTAACCTAGCTCAATAAAATTTAGAAAAGAACACCCCAAACGCAACTTAACCCAGCCTAAAGATAAACTATACTATCCTATCCCAATCTTACCTAACCTAACGTAACTCATGACTGAAAATGGATATGGCATAAATGGAAAAATATTTCCCGCAACTCCAAATAAATGTGTACTGAATAATACACTTGAAATGCGACTGAAATTGGATATCAAATGTACAGGGGTATGGTGGAAATTCAGGAGCCACATCAATTATGTTCTTAACAGTTTATAATAAATGTTGGAATTGAACGCAGTTAATTCGTAAACACATTTCAATCCATTTTACGCAACCATATTGATTTTTTTTAAATGTGTAAAACGTAAATAACGATTAATATCACAAATCCTGAACACTTATGGGTACTGCTGTAGCGAAAATAATCAGGAGCCACGGGTAATGGGGAGCTGTTCAATATTTTTTTTTATTATTTGAAACTCCTCAAATGTAGGAAGTGTTTTCGAGTATCAAAAAATAATAAAATTATATGGCTCCTGAATTTTGCCACAATCTGTATAATTAGGCTGACCATACGTACCGTTTTGAACGGGACAGTACCGTTTTTTTTATATTTCCTGGCCGTCCCGTCGTTTTAATAAAAAATGTCAATTTTGTCCCGGTTTATGTACTTACTTTTTCATGAATACAGAATATTACATAACCCCCGTCCCTTTTTTGCCATCCCAATGTCCCGTTTTTGTCTCAAAGAAATATGGTCAGCCTATGTATAATGTAACATCAAATAAGGTTCGGAATGCGCGCCTAATACAGGGTGTTCCCAAAACTATTCACGTAACAAGTTTCTGGGAACAAATTTTCCGATCAATCTGTATTATTAATTTGAATGGAATACAGAATAATGAGTCAATACCATAAACAAACTCTATCGACCTAAAAAAAATTTACTAAAAATCAGTTCAATTACGAAACGTATCTTAATTAAAGATTTTTTTTTTAATAATATTTTAGAATTATGGTAACTCCGTTGCTCGATTAATGAGTGTTCCACAAAAAATATCGTGGCAGGATCGTGAACTTAGGACAACGATGCATCACTTCCGAGGAAAACCGGGAACAGTCTAATTAAAAATTATAATTGTCAAACTTAGTGAATCCTTGGATGGAAATTTTTTTTTTTTTTTTGCCCCGTTTCACCCAAAAGGGGGCATGAGGTCTAAGAATACCTTAATACCTTTTGATCTTGGTACAAACCAAGGGCATGTACGTTATAAATATACAAGACGAGAGCGCGGTAACTCCCAGTAGTGGGGTGCAGGGACGAGATTCATTCGAGCTTATCGTCAAGCGAGTCTAATTTACATAAAGATAACAGACCATTCTCCAGATTTTCCGAAAATGAAACAGGTGGGCCCGCCGCCCCGACTCCATCCATAATCGATGAGCTGCACGTATCTGGAAGGAGTGGTGAATGAGCCGGCGAATGTGGGAAACCGTTTATATTCGAATATTCTCAAGTGGAAAGAGAGAATCAAAACATGGCGAAACAGAAATGGGAACATGAGCACGATGCTCTCCTGGTTCAGGAACGCGTAAAAAACAACTTTTCCTAGTTGGTTTCAGGCATAGTATGAACAGTGACTTTAAATTTAATTCACTGTTCTGAATCTTGAGATTTTCAGAATCTGTGACTAAATGTCGGATTTAAAGAAATGCAAAACGTGTTCTGTACTCGGTACAGTTGCTTGGTCTGTAGCACATCTTAGGAACACGCTGAAGACGTTCTATGTTTCTACCAATCAGTAATACTTTTAGTGTTACTGTTTCATAGCAATATTCCTTGCGGTATTTGGGTATCTTCGGAGAAAACACAATTGGCCAATAGATAGACTGATGATTCATAGTTGATCAACCAAGTATTAACAGTCCAGCAACCAATTGTGCAACCTGAGTTAACATAAAGCATTTCGTCAAATTACTTTTTAATATTTCACTTATCAACATTTATGGACAATAACTATGGGCTGACTACACAAAAATGGCATAAGGTATTGCACTGGCCGCCTTAGATACTCGTACGTTCGGCATGCGAAATATATGTCAAACATTTTTTTTAGTTCTTCTGAGTCAAAAAAGACTAATCTATCACCATTGGGGGGAAAAAAACGAAGGCGCTATTGAACTTTTTTTTGCGTGTGTTCCTGGATATCAATTCTGGGTATACCATGGAACAATGATGTACATAAGTTTCACTTATATTCTCAAAAGTTTTGCTTTTCAGTTTTTCTTATATGACTTTATTATACAAATATTTTTATTATATTTTATCAATTCTTTTTAATATATCGAAGATTTTCTACCGAGATATATATATATATATATATATATATTCTCTTATTTTTTACAGATTTGCTACCCTGAAATGTCAACTAATAGCAAATATCGAAATATATGGAACTCATTAAGTATTTCTCTTCTAATTCTCTGGAATGTATCGGGTTACAACAATACAGGCAAGTTATGTGCAATACATATATTTGGTTGCAAATATATATATATACACGTTTCAGAAACTTACGAACAGGCAATGCCATACAAACTATATGAACAGCATAAATTCTGGACAATCAAATATATATATATATATATAGAACGGAAACGCGTCCTGCATGAAAGTTATTTCATATCTTTAAACTGATCGTTTCTCCATTATAGATACAGATGCGAATCCCCAGCGAATGTGGGACCCAGAAAAGGGGTCGATACTGGGTCAAGATTTCCACAATTTGAATTATGACAACGTGACAACGACTAATCAAACAGTACAGATCGGATCTAGCGCTTTCCTGCGCTGTCAGGTTCGGAACGCGGCTGATAAAAAGGTAAGAATCATTAATAATAATAATAATGATAATAATTAATAATAATTAGGCAATGTATTGTTTACTAAATTTTGCTTTCTTCTTTCCATTTCTTTATGAAAAATAATAATACGAAAACTTTATAATTGCGGGAAACGCCATTAGTAATTATAATTGTTTATAAAAGACGTTTGTCCCTTCATTTCATACACACGATTTCTTTCACTCGATCAAACTTCATTCAAATTTCGAAATTAACATCCAAAAAATGGAATAAATAATCAAGTTAAAACAATGCATTTCCTTTATTCACGATTGAACAAATCTTAAAAGAATTCCTTATAAAAAATATTGGATAAACCAACGGATAATTACGACACGGCCGCCGGAAATAATAATAATAATATAAATAATATATATATATACGAGAAACTTTTATGTTATGCACAGACCGTGCATGGAACGAGGAACTCTTCTGGGAAAATTAAATCCACTGTAGTCTGAATAATTAATGGTAAGTGACAAATATTATAGTTTTTCTTTTTCTTGATGGAAGGCCCAACGTGGGCAACGGGTCACTAGCAAAGAGGTTCCAAAATATAGCTTCCTTCACCAGCTATCTCCTAAGCAAATAGGACACAACTTTGGTACAGGGTCTAGGGTTTAAAGCTTTCCAGACTGCTACATGCAGAACGTCGATATACCAAAAAACTCGTTGCATTTGCTAGTGACCCGTTGCCCACGTTGGGCCTTCCATCAAGAAAAAGAAAAACTATAGTATTTGTCACTTACCATTAATTATTCGGACTATAGTGGATTTAATTTTCCCAGAAGAGTTCCTCGTTCCATGCACGGTCTGTGTGTAACGCGCACACACACACATATATATATACATATTTTTCAACGAGAAAAAGTGTTCTGAGAGCGAAAGTACGCGCGTTGTTAACTTGTTTACCAATTTAAATATTCTGAAAAAGGATGTAACTCCTCTTACGTTGATTACACCACAAATACAATGCAATTCAGAGCACTTCACCACAATTACGTATAAGCCAAGGAAAATTCACGAACACTCGAAAAAAAAAAGATCATTAAAGAAAAAAACCCGGAGAATACCATCGTTAAAGACCTTTTCTCTATATAAAACAAATGTTTTTCAGTTTGAAAATGGCGGAATCACAACTGATTTAAAAAAAAAAAAAAAAAAGGCCACAAATAAATATCAGATATAACGAAATGAAATGTTCCTTCAATATTTTTAATTGATAAAATTCAAATCAGTGTGTAACGACGTAATCAGAAAAGAACACTGAACTTTCGGGAAAAATCTTGTTAATCTATAAAATATGTAATACTGAATTGTCCATAAAGAACAGTTTTATTGTCTCGTTCTTTTTAAAAAATTTTAAATCAGTTTTCTGAAGATGACTTAAGTATATGGGAGAAACGTTAAAAAAAATAAACATATATCAGACATGAAGCCGAAGCCTCGGCCGGCCATTTAGAAAGACAGGAAACCGAAGCCGAAGCTGAATCTTATAGAACCGGGTCCGGAAGACGAGTTCCATAGTTAATCTATTTTAAATTAGGATAGGTTAACTATTTTTGGTTATTAGTATTACTAATAGTCAAAAATATTAAAATAGTTAAATAAAAATACAAAAACTATACAAATAACCAAGTCTCAAAGCGGAAGTCGAAACCGAAGCCGGCCATTTTCAAACTCTCGCAGCCCATGTCTGAATTATATATAAGTAAACAACCACAGGGAAAAGGAAACACGAAGTCCGAGCGCTTTCGTGATATATTCACATCATGAAGGAGATGATGATGTGAATATATCACGAAAGCGCTCGGACTTCGTGTTCCTTTCCCTGTGGTTGTTTGCTTATTAATAAGATCACGTGTTATTCTGTGATTTTAGTGCATATGTATATATATATATATATATATATATATACTACTATAAAGTGATAGTTTTGTTTTTACAAGAATTGTCTTGAAGAAAATTTTCAGTTTGCGAGAAATTATTTTAGATTCTTCGAGATTTCTAAAAAATACATTAAATTAGATCTCACCTAAAATATTTTGATTATAATAATAATAATAATAATATATTATTTATTGTTCTATTTATACATGTCTAAGGAACATACATTTTAAGAGGCCAGTCAATATTTTCCTGTACATACGTATCAAAGAGCTGCCATTTACAAACAAATTTCATGCTTTATTGGAAGAATGGTGGGTTATTTGACGAATTTTAATTAGATAATGCAGAGAAACGAGGTTATTAACAGTAAGTTAAATAGGACAAAAACGGTATTAAAATTAAGTATAAATACCATGAATGCTAACAGCAGATGTTGGACGAGATAACAAAAAAAAAAAACCTGGACATATAATTGGAGGTTACATTTATTGACGTACACATATAAACTTCATTTATGGCTTTAAGGGAATAGAATAAATTGTTTCACTCGTAACTGGTGCGTAGAGCGAAAGGAACGAGGGAAGGAAGCTGGAATGGAAATAGGAAAGGAATAGAAGTACTATTGTTTGAGAGATTTAATGAATTTATACATTTTTTCTGGAAACTCTTTTAGTGCATTTGATTCATTAATCTCTTCATTGAGGTTGTTCAAAAGGTTGGGTTCTGTGGAGTATAAAGATATATTGTTTGTAATGCAGAAAGGAGGGGCCAAGGTCAAATGCCCGCAAAAACGACCCACCCCCTTAGAGGAAGAAGAGAGCCAAAATTTAGGTCCAAGTTTTTCGAGACACCTGGACACTCTGCGTTTGAAAGATTGGAGGAGGGGAAAGATGGATTGAAGAAGATTGTTCTAGAGTTCACCGGTTGAGTAGACGAAAGACTGAAAATAGCGACTAACCCTCGCGTTAGAGAAATGGACATGAAAAGAATAAGTGCGTAAAAAGTCTAGTACTGCGTGCTCTCCTTAAAGGAGGAGGCATGTAGTTAAATAGTAAAGAAGAGTATTGTCGTTATAATAAGCGAGTAAAGCGAAAGTGAAGCAAAATTGCGGCGAAGAGAGAGAGAGAGAGAGAGAGAGAGAGATTGAACGCAGTAAGAGGCGGGAAACTGATGAGACAAAAAGCCTTCGATTCCATCCGCCGGTCAAGTAGAGCTGCGTGGGTTGAGCCACTCTACAAAGGGGCGAACAAGACCCCTGTACAGAGACAGCAACTGAGTAGTTGCACAATCTAGCATGTAATTTGGTTTACTGATATACTTTCATTGTCTTGTGTTTGGGAAGTTAATATTTTGTTTTGGATGATTTCCGGAGCAGTATTATTTACGATTTGATACACGGAAGGTCGGCCGCACACAGGATTGTTGTCTTCCGACTCACGACTGAAGTCGCGTGTGATTTTACATTGACAGAATGGGAGCCCCGTACACTGCAGCGACCGCGACGCGATTCCAAAAATGTAATGTTTGGTTCCCAAGAACCCTTCAGTTTTAAATTTTTTAAATCATAGGACATTACGCTGTTTCGTTCATTATAGTTGTTCGATTTACGAATTCTCCTAATTATTCATTCTTGCATGACCACCAATGACTGAATTAAACATTGTCATACACTTCCGTAAGTACTCATGCAGTACTGCAGATGCGGGTATACCGTAGTGCAGTATGTGGATCTGAGGACTTGTTTTGGGAGCGCTGCACTGGATTTTAATATTATGTATACCATCATACTTCGGCTAATTCGCTGCATAAATTTTCAGCATGGTGTTTGAATGACACAAATTTTGGTGCTCTTCCAATATGTGCTCTACCTTAAAATTTACATTCCAATACGTGATCTACCTTAGATTATTCGGATTAGCAGCAGGTACGTTAGTTAGCCTTATAAGGCTAACTAACGAAAATATCACGACTTAACCTAACCAATCGTCAAGGGCGTATAGTTGACCTAACGATTGGTTAGGTTAAGTCATGATATTTTCGTTAGTTAGCCTTATAAGGCTAGTTCACGGTAGAGCACGTATTGGAATATGGTAGATCACAGTTCGCGGTAGAGCACATATTGGAAGAGCACCCAAATTTTATACAGGGATGACTTTATATTTAGGTTCAAAAGAATCATCGCGATAACTACATTTGTACGGTTTTTTTTTATATATATTTCACGTTGATAACGTATTCAGCGTTATCAACGAGCTATATCTTCTGTCGGTGCGTACGTATGTACCGGTTATAAGAAGAATTGTCAGTGACTGATGGAAGTCATTTCAGTAAAAGAGGAAAAGGATTGGATTGGTACCACTATATATATATATATATATATATATATATATATATATATATATACTAGCTGAGTTACCCGGCGTTGCACGGGTGAAAATTTAGATTTGAAATGTATAGATCAGTATTTTTTTCAGCAAATTATTCAGTAAGTAGACAAAAGCTGTGATGCGAGAAATAAAAAAACATTTAATCAAACAAAGCTTTATTTGAAATTAGAATTTACAATACTTCTTTATATACAACATTGCATGTTTTTCCAAAAGGAGAGTATACATAAAGATTGTTAGCTGTTCCTACTCTAGAGCATCCTACATACAGTTGACCATGAGAGAAGCAGTCTTCTTGTAATTGTAGCCCAACAACTTTCACTGTTTGTCCCTGTGATTTGTTGATCGACATGGCAAAACTTAATCTTACTGGAAATTGTAAGCGCCTAAACTGAAACTGCATCTCTGATGTTATTAGAGGTATCCTAGGAATAAAAGTATCTTCACCCTTGCCACAACCAGTTTGAATTTGTGCTTCAATGACATGAGGCTGTAATGCCTTTATTATTAATCTGGTACCATTGCAGAGCTTAGGCTGATCTAAATTTCGTAGAAGCATTATAGGAGCTCCAACTTTAAGTTGTAGTTGGTGAGGAGGCAATCCTGGAAATTCCAAAGAATTTAGAAACTCCGTTGGATAGTTGACAACTTCATTTTGATCGATAACTGTATCAATTGATTTGTAAATATAAGGATCCCCTGGAATATTTTGGAGTAGTTGTTGGTTGATAGAATTAACTGTCACATTTTTCGGTGCCAATATTGCTCTTTCACACAGCCAAGTAAAGTCTTTGTAGTGATAACTAAAGTTAGTAAATACTTTTTCTGTTAATTCATTAACACTTTGGACCACTGCGCTGATTGTAGATATAATGACTTTGTTGTCAGAGTCCACAGGAACTTTTCCTTCGCCAAGCTGTAGCAAGTTCTGAGCAAATAGACCTGAATTGCTATCACCATAAATTCTTGCTCGCATGTTAGTTGTAAGCTTCAAGGTTTTAACATTGTGCCACAAACAGGAAGATTTAAGGCATGCTCGAATTTCATCAGCTTTTGTTCCCTTAGGTATAACTGGCGAGTCTGGCGAAAATCTCCTGATAAGACAACAGTTACACCGCCCATCAATGTCTTGTTCTCACATCTTGTAGAGTTTTGTTCAGGGCCTCCAATGCTTTTTTATGGGCCATTGTACATTCATCCCAGACTATAAGTTCACATCTTTTAAAAACCTCTCCCATGCCAGAATTTTTAGTAATTTTACAAACAGCTTCATCATTAGTAGCTAAATCCAAAGGAAGTTTGAATGCAGAATGAGCTGTGCGACCTCCAGGCAACAGTGTAGCAGCTATACCAGAAGATGCTACTGCTACAGCAATTTTATTTTGCTTGCGAACTTTGGCCAGTAATAAATTTGTGACAAATTTTTCCAGTACCACCAGGAGCATCCAAAAAGTAGATGCCTCCATTCTGCTGAGAGATACTATTCATTATAGTTGAATAAGCAGTTCTCTGATCAGGCAACAACTTGGGCTCATTTTCATTTACATATTCAGTTAAGTAGTTGATATCATATGATGTTTCTCTTATAAGCTCTGTAGCTAAATTGTTGACTTCTGTTCTATTGGTTGTGGGAGGCCAAATGAAGGTATTTGTTGTCCATCCATTGATGCTATTTTATCTTCTATGTCAATTAAGGCTCTGTTGTAGATTTCATCTGTGTAAACTACGTCAATATGCGGGTTGGCAAGTTGTGCTTGGTGCTTATAATCTTGTGCCAAATCATCTTTGTATTTGTTCCATAATTCTAAAGGGTTGCCCACATCACAGGTTTTTAGCAGAATTGCAAATAAATCTCTTAGCCGCTTTGGGGATTGGTATATGGCTGCTTCTCTTAAGGTGGCATCCCATTGACTATCATCTTCTAGCATTCCACGTTTGTAGCATGCCTCTCTAAATGTCGCACAAACATGACCATCAACTGTTCTAAGATCATCAAAAGATCTAGGCCCTTTAACTTCATGCAGCAACATTCTTAAAAAGAAACACTCATGCTGGCTGGGATGAACAGTGTAAACTCTGCCTAAAGCACTGTCAAATCTTACATCTGGATGACCTTCAACTTCGCTTCCTCTCTTTCTTCTACTCCATTTTTTGTTGTTCCATGTGTAATAAGATGGTAACTGGCGATACAATAAAGTTTGAGCAAACACATCTTCTTGACATAGTTTAAAAAAAGCTGTAAGAGTAGTATCTCTAGGAGCAAGAGCTTGATGGGCAGCTGTTTCATTAGTAAAATAAACTGTCCATTTTCTAAATGAACTGCTAGTTGCTGTACTGCAGGATATCTTCCATGAAAGGGAAAGCTAAAAATTCTCCAAAAGGCTTCATTGCTGCTTAAGTAACGACCTTGTTGATAGTTAGTCACTTCATCAGGTACATTTTGTTGTTGTAGAGCAAACATAGCTGCATCGGATCCCTTGTTAACATACTTGCACACATACTTGATAGACTTGACAGAATTACAAAATTCTACATTAATATGAGCATTAAAAGTTTTAGTCAAGAGAGGGCAGTAAGGAACTATCCATCTATTATCAATTTCATTTGTTTAATTCTCGTTGTAAAGCCTCCATCATCAGGTTTTCTTCTGCGATATGAAGGATAACCATCTTCTCCTGTTTGAGTGTCTTTTAAAAATGGTTTTGGGTAACGTTTTGTACATTTATTTTCTTTCATGCAAGGTGAATTGAAATTTAGAGAACCACATGGACCATGCACCATTTGAGTTTGAACTATTTCAAAGAGGTTTTTGTCTGTGTTAGGGTCGGAAGTTCAGCTGAGATAACAGAATCAATTTGATTAGCTTGAATTTTGTTGGTCAGCCAAATCAAAATATGAGCATGAGGCAATCCTCTTTTTTGCCATTCAACAGTGTACATGTGGCATCTAACTGGGCCAAAAATGTTGGATTTTGTCATTAAATCCATCAGTTTTAATAATTTTAAGCGAAACACTCTGGCTGTGAGGTCATGTCTGTGAATGTATGTTTGTCCAGGTAGTAACTCATCCTGAATTTCCTTCCATTTAGCATTGCATGTAAATGTTATAAATAGGTCAGGTCGACCATAAGTGCGAACATATGTCATTGCATCTTGAGTTTTTCATGCATGTAACGTGGGCTGCCTGTAAAAGTTGACGGAAGAATGCAAAGTTGGCCAAGCTCTCCTCCAGCTACATCATTGTTGATGCCATCTCTTAGATGTATATATGAATCACATCTTAATTCTCTCTGATGAGTTCTAATGTAACATAATCTTTCTGCTTCTATTTTTGCATACATATCAACAGCAAATTGATGAAAAAGGTTTAGCCAACAGAAGATGATTTAGTGAATTACTGTGAACCATAAATCTGTAAGCATAGAAGTCCATGCAGGAAACTGTTTTGCTAGAATGTACACCTGCTTGGAGAATTCCAAAGTGATATCCATCTTCTCCATAGACAAACAGTAAAGGATATTGCAAAGCATCATAAGATCTATGGGTTTCATTGATGAATTGCAGAGTATTGTCTCGACTTTTAAGCACAATGTCTCTTTTGTCATGTTCTTGACCAGTAATGATCACAGCAACTTCATTGCATTCTGGGAGATT
>JAJOZX010010297.1:0-42500 GCA_023014485.1 Bathynomus jamesi | reverse complement strand
TATATATATATATATACACGAGGTGTCCCAAAGAAAGACCCTATTTCTAAATAAATGTTCTAAGCTAAAAAAAAAAAAAAAAAAGGAATCTAGACACAAAGACAAACGAAGTAGGGACGTAAAACAGGAGTTTATTAACCTTAATTAAACATGTTCGGTGTAATCCCCATTTTGTCTAACACAATATTCAACCTTGCACAAATGTTTGACATAATTTTTGGAAATAGCTCAGCTGGGATGTTGTTAATTACCTCATAGACTTTCGTCTTTAGGTCTTCGAGTGTCTTAGGCTTTGTAGAATAGATCCTGTCTTTTATGTAATCCCACAAAAAAAAGTCATGGGGTGCGAGATCAGGTGAGTATGTCGGCCATTCCAATGGCTCATGAAGGGAGATTAATGACCCGGAAAAAATGCTTGCTCAAAATGTTGCGAGTTTCGCATGCAGTGTGTGGAGGTGCTCCATCCTGGTGAAACCATCGTGAATCTGGGGTAATGCAGTTATTTCTTTTACGGGACAAACTATGATAATTAGTTCTGGTCAGTAGAAATCTTGTAGCATCTGACGATATGAAATTTGGGTTACCGTTACTGCTTTTCCAGTAAGTTACTGTAGTTACTGCTTTTCCTACTTCTTAAAGAAGTAGGGACCTACTATACCATACCATACTAAACTACTATACCACCCAACAGCAACGATCCACAGATGTTTGTGAAATACCGACTTCTGCTGACAAACATCGAATTGATTTCTGTGAACTCCGCAATAATTTCAGGAACCATAATTAGGTGTTGCGCAATTCCTGTGGATCGTCGCCTACTACTCTTACCCTCATGTTGATTGTTTACATTTCCTTTTGTTTTAAATTTTCTACAATTCGTGATATTGTCTTTCTATCGGGTGGATCTACGCATCTATATTTTCTGCAGAAGTTCTTCTGCACCTGCGTCACAGAATTTGTCACATGAAACCACTCAACGATGTTAATTTTTTGTCCCAGCTAGAAACGCGGCATCACTCTTTGAGGGTTCAGTTATTAGAAATGTATAGGTATATGCATATAGGTATACACGGAATAAAAATCCCAATCTCAAAAAGAAACCACAACAAGAAAATATACACCCATTATAAAATAACGGCAAATAAAAATAGGGACATTTTTGAGATGCCATATATATATATATATATATATATATATATATATGTGTGTGTGTGTGTGTGTTTTATATATATGTACAGTATGTAGTTCTCTCTCTCTCTCTCTCTCTCTCTCTCTCTCTCTCTCTCTCTCTCTCTCTCTCTCTCTCTCTCTCTCTCTCTCTCGATTAGGAACAAGTTTTGCAAGCTACGGGCGCTCTTAGCATCAGAACACCAGGATATCGTTGCTATCACCGAGTCCTGGATTCATACTGATCGTAGGGACTACGTTGGGGAGTTCGAAATTTCCGGGGTATAGAATGTTTCGCAAAGACCGCACCCGTGGGGAGGGGGGAGGGGTACTAATATACGTGAGGGACACGTTGAGTCCGGTTGACTGCCAGTTCCGGTCGGAACGGGAGCTGCTTGGCGTCGATCTGAATGTGGGAGGGACGAACTATAGGTTAATCTTGGTGTACAGACCTCCGCATCTCCTCCTCGAGGAGGATACAACCCTGTATACCGAACTCCGTAGCCTGCTAGGGGATAGGGTGTGTGTAGTTTTGGGAGACTTCAACTGTCGCGGCATAAAGTGGGAAGACAGGACTGCTGATGCTGAAGGGAGGAGGCTAGTTGACTTTGCTGATGAGAAATTCCTTACTCAGTGGGTCAAGAGCCTACACGAGGCGAAAGCGTTCTAGACTTAGTATTCACGACCGAAGACAACCTCGTCACTGGCCTCACCGTTGACGAATCGTTGGGCGGGAGTGGTCACGGTCTAGTTAGGTTCCGTGTGTGCGTCCTTCGGGTGAAGCGTAGTAACTCGAGGAGCAGTAAGCTCGATCTACGGCGGGCGGACTTTGTTAGCCTCCGGGATAGCGTCGGTGAGATGGGGTTAGAGGTCGGCGGCGATGTTGAGGGAGTGTGGAGTGCATTCCGGGACGAGTTTATGGTGTTGCAGTCCGCTGCCATACCCTCAAAACTGGTCACCCCTGCTGCAACGCAGCCTAAGTGGTTCAGTCGTAACATCGCTTCGGCTATCCGAAATAGGAAAGTAGCGTATAGGAGGGCGAAGGCCAATCGTTCCCATGAGAACACTGAAGCGTATGTCCGCCTGTGTAGGGAAGTGAAGGCAAAGGTTAGGCTAGCGAAACGTAACGAAGAACTACGGGTGGCAAGCCTCTGCAAGGGGAACCCTAAAGAGTTCTTCAGTTATGTTAATAGTAGAAAGCCCATTAGAAGCGGCGTTCTGCGGACCTCCGACACGGACATCGCTAACGTACTTAATGAGTACTTTGCAGGAGTGTTCACCAGGGAGGACACCCACGTCATCCCCAAGCCAGGCGTGAGGCACGAAGGTGCTGCCCTGGATAGTGTTCGATGTACCGCGACAGTCGTTGCCGATAGAATAGACAAACTGAGCGCGTTTAAGGCTCCTGGGCCAGACCAGTTTCTCCCCAGAGTGTTGCGGGAGGTGCGCGACCAGGTGGCTCCCCACCTGGCTACAGTCTTCAACAAATCGTTGGAGACGGGCCAGGTGCCTGGTGACTGGAGGGAAGCCAAAGTGACCCCTATCTTTAAGAAAGGGGATCACGAAAGTCCAGGGAACTATCGTCCCATTAGTCTCACTTCAGTTGTAGGTAAATTATTAGAGGGGATAATAGCGGATAGGATCGTTGACCATTTGGATTCCTACAAGCTGCTTGGGGACTCCCAACATGGGTTTAGACGGCATAGGTCGTGTCTCACCAACTTGCTCAAGTTTTTCCACGTCATGTTGGGTTAGTATGATAAGAATAGGGCGATTGATATACTTTATCTCGACTTTCAGAAAGCCTTTGATAAGGTACCTCACCGCCGGCTAATGGCGAAAGTACGCGCGCTGGGTATCGGTGGGGAAGTAGGTAGGTGGATTGAAAACTGGCTGAAGAATAGGCGGCAGAGGGTTGTAATTAAAGGGGTTAGTTCGGGTTGGGCCTCGGTCACTAGTGGGGTTCCTCAGGGTTCCGTTTGGGGCCACTGTTGTTTATCATTTACATAAATGATATAGACGGTAGCATCGTCAGTCGGATCGCCAAATTCGCTGATGACATCAAGCTTGGGGCCAATGTTGGGACGCCCAAAGCGATCGAGCAACTGTGTGCCAACCTAGGTAGGATAGGAGAGTGGTCCGAAAAATGGCAAATGCCGTTTAACTTGGGTAAATGCAAAGTGATGCACATTGGCTATGCCAATCCCAAGTCGGACTACTCAATGTTGGGGAGTAATATCGAGGTGACTGATTTGGAAAAGGACTTGGGTGTGCTAATTAGCAGCGACCTTAAGTTTACCAAACAGTGCGTAGAGGTTGAAAAGAAAGCCCAGAAGCTGTTGGGTTATATCAGGAGGCAATTTCAGTTTCGGAACAAGGAGATTGTGCTCTCTCTGTACAATTCCCTGGTTCGGCCGCACCTGGAATATGCTGTGCAGTTCTGGTCGCCCACCCTCAGGAAAGATATTGAGAGGCTGGAGCGAGTGCAGGCGAGGGCCACAAAGTTAATCCCTTCCGTTAGGCATATGGGCTACAATCGACGGTTACGCGCCCTGAACTTGTTTTCGCTGGAAACTCGGAGGCTGCGCGGTCAACTCATCGAGGTTTTCAAGTTCTTACACGGGTTCAACGATGTCGATTTTAGTAGCATGTTTAGTTTAAATAACCCAACTTGCAACAATGGTTTGAAGTTGGATTTGAAACGGTTTAGGACTAGTGTGTGTGGGAATTACTTTACGTATAAGATCTGTGACACGTGGAACAGGTTACCTTCAGAAGTTGTGAACAGTTCCTCTGTGGATCACTTCAAGAAAAGGTTAGACCAAATCTTGCACACTATTTGAGGGTGTAAAAATTTTCCGTGGCACCCGTTGCCATTGGTACCTCCTCGGTATGGGCCGCAAGGCCTTTTGAGGTACTTCTTTTCCTTGTAACTCTCTCTCAGCGACATTCAAAGAGTTGGCCGACAGATACACATGACAAACATCCAATTACAAAAAACACGCTCACACACTTCCTTGCCTTCTTAATAGACTAGATAAATATTATGTAGAAATACATAATTTCGTAATGAACGAAAACTATAAAAATAAAACTGCGTAGCATGGATGAGGTGAGGTAAAGTTGCGTTTCTGCTGTCCCTATTTAATTTTTTCTTCCTTCTTTTGGGTGGCTGGGTGCGTGTGAAGGGTGAGGGCATGGTGTGAAAAATCTGATTTCCTTTCTCAATTCCTGTTTTTGTGACGATACCAAGTAGTTGATATACAATTAGCACAAATATATGTATTATTATGTTATTATACAACCACGCTCTCTAATGTACGATTTCTGTGTATGCATAACATAAATGTCGAGCTAGTTTATATATTCGAGACTCTTTCGTGTAAGATTTCCTTGGCTACTTTTCCATGGTGAAGGCATTTTCTTCAACCTTTTTCCGTACCCGCCAATGTCAGGGAGGGAACGAAGGGTGGGGAGAGAGCCTTATGCCTTTCTATCCAGTTTTCTATTACTGCTAGAATAATAAAAAATGTACTAGTTTATAACAGGAACCTCCCCGAGGGGACCGAAAGGACTCTGAGTCTTCCTCTTGTACTTGGATACCCTTGTAACTCTCTCTTTCTGTGTGTGTGTGTGTGTGTGTGTGTGTGTGTGTGTGTGTACCGCACGAGTAATTATCCCAACTAAACTAAGTACATAAGTCTTAAAACAAAAAAAAAGAAACGAAATATTGCTAACTCTGTAAAATTATTTGGGCATTTTGCCCTGAGTTTTCACCTTATTTTCATATAGACTCAAATTTAAAATGATTTGCTGAGTCTGCTGAAAATGTTGGTCGATGCCCGACTGTAATTTTGGAATTTTATGAACTTTTTTGCAGCTGACAATTGATTGTAATTGAAGGGCAAACTTAGTTTTATTTTGTGGGTACAAAGTTTTATATATATCGGGTGGCCCAAAAAAAATGGCACCAATTTTGAGAAGTGATATCTCAATAACCATTGCAGCTAGGGACTTAAAAAAACAACCAAATGAAAGATAATTATTTTCTCTTTAAATACTTATTCTATGGCTTGATGGTTATAAGCCCATATAATGCCCGAAATTGGCTTCCAAAAAAAATATTAAAAAAAAAGTTGCGCATTTATATTTATTCCTTCATCCTAATTTTAAATGAAATTTTTCTATTCCAGACCCCTCAAGATGGGATTGAGAGAATCTGATAAGAACATTATACAAGCACTACGTGAAGAAAAAGGATATTCATTAAACAGAATCCTTTACGAATTTCCAAATAGAAATTGGAAAAAAAGAACTGTGGCACATTTTTTACAAAAACTTAAAGAAACCGGCAGCAGTCAACGGCGTCTGGGAAGTGGTCGACCAGAAACTATTAGAACGCCAGAAAACATTGAAAAAGTAAATGAAATGGTTTTAATTCAAGAGTAACAACCGGGAACAAGTAAAAGTGAACGTGAAGTTGCGAAAGAAACCGGGATTTCACGTTCATCAGTACAGCGAATTCGCTGTACTGATGAACGTGAAATCCCGGTTTCTTTCGCAACTTCACGTTCACTTTTACTTGTTCCCGGTTGTTCCTCTTGACTTAAAACCATTTCATTTACTTTTTCAATGTTTTCTGGCGTTCTAATAGTTTCTGGTCGACCACTTCCCGGACGCCGTTGACTGCTGCCGGTTTCTTTAAGTTTTTGTAAAAATGTGCCACAGTTCTTTTTTCCAATTTCTATTTGGAAATTCGTAAAGGATTATGTTTAATGAATATCCTTTTTCTTCACGTAGTGCTTGTATAATGTTCTTATCAGATTCTCTCAATCCCATCTTGAGGGGTCTGGAATAGAAAAATTTAATTTAAAATTAGTATCAAGGAATAAATATAAATGCGCAACTTTTTTTTGTATATTTTTTTTGGAAGCCAATTTTGGGCATTATATGGGCTTATAACCATCAAGCCACAGAATAAGTATTTAAAGAGAAAAGAATTATCTTTCATTTGGTTGTTTTCCTAAGTCCCTAGCTGCAATGGTTATTGAGATATCACTTCTCAAAATTGGTGCCATTTTTTTTGGGCCACCCGGTATATATATAATGTTGTAATGTTTCAGACCAACAAAGACCCTAGGATCCACTCATGGCTGGTCTACCTAACTGTGTTCATAATTGTGTATTGTGCATGTCCTCCGTGGTGGCGGAGAGGACCTACATTTTTCCGTGGGTTCCGAACCACAAAGAACATAAGAACATATTAAATTTTTATAGTGGGCACACTAGGGGCCACTTCGGCCCATGAGGTGGCTCCACTATGTAAAAACTGCCTGTACATTGGCAACAACCAATTTTTACAAAACTAAATAATTATCAATTTAAAACTAATTAATTATCAATTTAAAACTAAAGATAGAATCTCTGGATCCAGAGGATCAAGTCATAATAGACTACTATCCACAAATATGTTACACTCTATTATCTATTTATAAATGACATGCAAATATATCAGATCCAAAGAATCCAGTCAATTTCATTACGGTATCCATCAATACCAGTACCTTGCCAACCAAAAATAAGTCACGGTCCATATCAATTGCGGACCAAGTCACAATTTACAACCATATACATTACAATATATATACTTAGGAGGAAAAGTGTAGGTGTGGCTGTAAAGACTGTACAGTAATGTAGAAATGTGTGTGCACCCATTTTGGGTCTCCCATTTAAAGGTGTTTGTGGGCAAGTGAATATCATGAGTTTTTCAGTACCTCACAGTACTATGGGGGGCACCGCTCGGCAGAGGAATCTCTTTAAATGGGGTGTGTAAGGACAGAGAGTATCCCCTAACCCAAGATGCTGCCTCCCTATATCCCACAACACTTGTAAAAACTATGTTTCTTAAATTTGTTCTACATCTTGGCTTAAATAATTTCATACTATGACCTCTAGTCTGGTTATTGTGATCTTTAATGGAAAGAGAATCAAAATCTATCTGATCCAACCCTTAATTTTACTACCTTAAACTATACCCAATCTATCAACATATGCGTCTAATCGATTTTTAAACATGTTTATAGACGTGCTACTAATTACTTCTACCGGCAAACTATTCCACCTATTTACTATTCTATGCGTAAAAAAGCTTTTGGCAACTGCTGTCTCGAACCTTCTAGTTGTCAACTTACACCCGTTATTTCTAGTCCTATTATATTGAGATATTTCGAAAAAGCTGTCTCTGTCTACGTTATCGAACCCATTCATAATTTTGAAAACCTGGATTAGATCACCCCTTAGCCTCCTAGTCTCGAGTGTAGTCAATTTTAACTCTTTAAGCCTATCCTCGTACGACTTTGACCTAAGCGACGGAATCATCTTAGTTGCTCGTCTTTGAACTCTTTCAATTTTGTCTATATCTTTGCGCATATGCAGATTCCAAAATTGGATCGCGTACTCTAAATGGGGTCTAACTAATGATTTATAACGAGGAACTATAATACCGCGCGATTTGTACTCAAAATTCCGAGCTATAAAACCTAACACTTTGTTCGCTTTATTGACCGCTGCTGTACTTTGTTTCGCTACTTTTAAATCACCAGTGACTATAACTCCTAAATCTTTTTCCTGCTCTACGCTTATCAACTCTTTCCCTGACATACTATACGCAAAATTACCGTTACGCGAACCTGTATGTAAAATTTGCACTTATCGACGTTAAATCTCATTTGTCATGTGACTGACCAATCAACGATTTTTTTCAGATCATTCTGAATTTTACCTCTATCTTCGTCATTAATCGCCCTACCACCCAGCTTCGTGTCATCCGCAAACTTTGAAACTGTACTGACTAGGCCGACATCTAAATCGTTAGTATATATAAGCAAAAGCAAGGGGCCCAATACAGAACCCTGAGGAACGCCATTCGCTACATTAGCCCAACACGACTCCGCTCCATCAACGACGACCCTCTGTTTCCTACCTCGCAACCACTCTTCTATCCAATTTATTACTACACCCCTGATTCCATGAGCTTTAGTTTTCTCAATGAGTCTTTTGTGCGGTACGGTGTCAAATGCTTTTTGAAAATCTAAATACACTACATCAACCGCCCGATGACTATCGTAAACGTCAACCACGCTTTGAAAAAATTCTAAAAGATTAGTTAAGCAAGATTTGTTTCGCCTAAAACCGTGCTGCGTATTTCTAAGTTATGCAATTCTAAGTGTTCGACTATACGATCCCTAATTATTGATTCCAGTAGCTTACCTACAACAGACGTTAAACTGATTGGCCTATAATTTCCCGCCGCACCTTTATCGCCTTTCTTAAAGATAGGTGTTGCGTTTGCTAACTTGAAATTATCTGGTACGCACCCCTCAGAAATAGACGCATTAAAAATCTTTGTTAGCGGCACAACACTGCTATCTTTTAATTCTTTTAGTTGTATGGGATATATGGAATCCGACCCCGGTGATTTACGCGTTTTCATTTTATCAATATAGCGCATTACCTCCCCTTCACTAACCACAATATTATCCAAAATATTACCATTATCAAAGGGTATTATGTCTGATTGGCCTATAATTTCCCGCCGCACCTTTATCGCCTTTCTTAAAGATAGGTGTTGCGTTTGCTAACTTGAAATTATCTGGTACGCACCCCTCAGAAATAGACGCATTAAAAATCTTTGTTAGCGGCACAACAATGCTATCTTTTAATTCTTTTAGTTGTATGGATATGGAATCCGACCCCGGTGATTTACGCGTTTTCATTTTATCAATATAGCGCATTACCTCCCCTTCACTAACCACAATATTATCCAAAATATTACCATTATCAAAGGGTATTACGTCTATGACCGTAGGGATATTCGTTACATCTTCTATAGTAAAAACTGACGTAAAGAATTCGTTTAGCAAGGTAGCCATTCCCTTGTTTTCAGAAACTAGATCTCCGTTAACATTTTTCAACGGCCCCAAGATACTTTTTACTGGATTTCTATTGTTGACGTATTGAAAGAATCGCTTGGGGTTTTCTTTACCGTCACGAGCTATGGAGACTTCAAATTCGCGCTTGGACTTTTTTATCACACTTTTCGCTTCACGCCTTAGAGATATGTAGTTGTTTCGTAACCACAAATTGTCTTTATCGCACTTATGTAGCCTATAAGCCCTATCTCTACTCTTTATAATGTCTCCTACTCTAGAAGTAAACCACAAGGGCTTGTTATTTACTTTCGCACGCTTAATTTTGTACGGTACACATTCCTCACTTATAGTCCTAAATACTGTTTCAAACGATTCCCACATTAGTTTTCCGTTGGAGTTCCCCATTACGCTTTCCCAATTGACGTGTGACAATTTATTTCGAAATTTACAAAAGTCTGCGTGCTGGAAGTTAAGAATTTAGTCGAGTTAGCTGGTTTCGAGTGACTTACTGAGAGGACAAACTCTACCATATTGTGATCGCTATTGCTTAACGGTTCTATTACTTGAAGATATGTTACAGGGAATCTGTGTATCTAGGAATTTCAAGTAAGTTTACGTCGTGATATTTTCGTCAAACCTACGGGAAAATTATTGAATGCCCGGTTAGGTCAACTGTACGCCCTTAACGATTGGTTAGGTTAAGTCGTGATATTTTCGTTAAAACTAACGAAAATATCACGGTTTAACCTTACATGAAATCCCTAAACATTTTGGGGATTTCATGAAATCCCTAATTACACAGATTCCCTGTAACATATACAGGGGTTAGACAAAATAATATGAACACCGCCGATTTCACCGGTTATCTTTACGGACTGCTCAGACACAAAGTAAACGGTCAAATGACTGGCAAAACCTATTTAAATGCGTAACAGAGAGTGTATACGTCATGTTATAACCCTCACGTTGTTTTTACAGATCTGAGTGAATTATGAATTAGCAGTTATGAAAGACCTGTCAGACTTCCAAAGAGGGCAAATTGTCGGAACGCGGATGGCTGGTGCATCGGTGACGAAAACCGCTCAGATGTTCAATGTATCCAGAGGAACTGTCTCTATGGTCATGTCTGCATACCAAAACCATGGAAAGACAAGCACCGACAAATGCAATAGTGGACGCAAGAAGAAGCTGTGTGATCGAGACCACCGGGTGCTAAAGCGCATTGTGACAAAGAACCATAAGACCACAGCTCCAAAAGTGACTGCAGAGCTTAACCAGCATCTTGCAAGCCCGGTATCGACCAGAACTGTACGTCGCGAGCTCCATGGAGCTGGATACCATGGGAGGGCTGCAATTGCCAAACCCTTCCTTTCGCACATCAACATTGAGCGGCGCAGAAAATGGTGTAATGACCATAAGAATTGGTCATTGGACCGGTGGAAGAATGTAGTCTACTCCGACGAATCCTCCTTTACGCTATTTCCATGTTCCGTCGAGTTTACGTCTGGAGACAGCCTAAAGATGCTTATGACCCCGACTGCCTGACCCCAACCGTTAAGCATGGAGGCGGATCTGTGATGGTTTGGGCAGCAATATCGTGGAATACTCTTGGCCCAGCTGTAGTACTGCATGGTAGGGTTAACGCACAGGTCTATCTGTCAATATTGGCTGACCAGGTCATCCCATGGTCCAAACGCTGTTTCCCAATGGCGGCGCCGTCTTCCAGGATGATAATGCACCAATCCACACCGCTGGGGTCGTTAAAAACTGGTTTGAAGAGCATGTTAGTGAAGTAGAACGCTTGGATTGGCCTCCACAATCCCCGGATCTTAACATTATCGAGCATCTGTGATGTCAGTTGGAGCAACAGGTCAGAAGCCGATTCCCACCGCCGGCGTCTTTGGAGGAACTGGAGCAGGGTTTGCTCGAAGAATGGCTCAGGATTCCTCTAGCCACTGTCCAAAAGCTGTATGAATCAATTCCCGACAAATTGCAGCTGTTATTGCCGCTAAAGGAGGACCAACTCCATATTAAGAATAAAAACCGCCATTTATCAAGGTGTTCATATTATTTTGTCCAACCCCTGTATTAGTGATGTAGGTCACATCCGCATCCGCATCCGCGGAACATCCGCACATTTTCTCGCATCCGCATCCGCACCCGCATCCGCACTTTGGACTGCGGATGTCGTGCGGATGTGGACCGTTGAGATAAAATGTCATTAATAAGCGGAAATTATCAAATTCTACTATATTAATAGAACTAGTTCATTGTGCGCAAAAGTGATGCAAGCGACAAGACGAGAGGCTGTTCTTGTATGAAGTTACTCTCTTGCAACCTACTTAGATCCACGTTACAAAGCTAAGTTATTTTCACCTTGTACATTAGAACGAGTTAAATCATCACTTGGCAAAGCAGTTGAAGAACTTCAATCTCTTGAATCTGTCGCTTCGCCACCACCAAAAGAATAAGTTTCAGTGACAGAACCAACACCTTCAACAAGCAAATCTATCACAGAATCTGTCTCTCAGTTTCTTGAGTCAAGCAGCAATGACGAGACCTACGCGATGTCAAAAGATGTAGTAAAAATGATCGAGAGCTATCACCAAGAAAAAACGCCTGGCTGCATGTGACAATCCTATTAGTTGGTGGAAAAATACGCAGAATATCTATCCATACTTGAGTAAACTTGCAAGGAAACATTTAGCCTGTCCTCCAACAAACGTACCAAGCGAGAGATTATTTAGCAGTGCTGGATTAATATATGATGAAAAGAGAAACAGACTGCAGCAGAAAAGGCAGAAAAATTAATGTTCCTTAAGCATAACCTTCCTATAATTAAGTTTGAACATTAAACGATGAACATCTTAGTTTACTTTATTTTAATTACTCATTTATAAATATGCCTAATAAAACTTTAAACTTAATATAAATAGTTATCAAGCTAATTAAAGATCTCTTTCTACGAGGGTGGAGGTTGGGGAAAGAGGTCGGTGGGGTGCATTTGAGTTGGGTTCACGTCCCGCATCCTGGTAACACAATTATGGTTTCTAATTGTGGCTGAAACTCAACAAAATATAACGAATTTATTTGCGGACGAATTCACTAATTGATTTCTATATTAGTTAGATGCTTTATATTATTTTATATGTTCAGAGAAAAGTACAGCAATTATTGTACAATTAATCAATTATACTACATTATAGCTACAGCTCTCTCTATATAATAACTTATTATATACGTTAAACACAACAAATCTCGAATATATCCTAAAAAATAACGAAAATGTAGACATCCGCATCCGCATCCGCGGATGTTGAAATCAAACATCCTCATCCGCATCCGCAGATGTGAAAAAAATGACATCCGCTACATCACTACCCTGTATATACTCCTATATGAAAATCGCAACAGAAGTGAGGACTTGGACAATGCTTTGAACCTGCGCGTAACATATATTGAAAGGGATACAAAGGACACCAAACAGCAACAGACCGGCTGGTCCCTACGAGACAGTCTGTTTAAGAAGGAATTTAAGGAAGATTAAAAGAAGGAAGAAAATTTAAAGACAAGCTAAAGTTTTAAAGCAAAGCAAAGACGAGAGGTTGAAAGGAAGGAAAGAAATTTAAAGATAAAGTGAAAATTTTAAAGTAAAGAGGAGGGAATCCGAGTGAAAATTCGACAACACTTTTATGCTCTAACAAATACTTCCAACTTGGAGTTTAAGGCAAATTAAGCATCTGGTCTCTTTTTGAAGGATAAGACCGAATTACTTTGAACTACGCTGGCTGGCAATTCATTCCACAAATTAACTATACGATTGAAGAAAAAATGTTTAGCTTCATTACAATTAAAATGTTTACCCGCTAATGTGAAACCATTACCTCGAGTTCTATTTGTATTTCTGAAGGTGAAATATTTTTCGGCGTCGACATTAGCAAAACCTTTAATCATTTTAAATACCTTCATTAAATCTGCTCCAATTCGCCTTTTTACGAGTGAGAATAAATTTAACGTTTCTAAACGGGCAGCGTAGGATTTGTTTCTAAGTCTAGGAATCATCTTGGTAGCCCGTCGCTACACTCTCTCCATTCTTCTATGACTCAGTTCTGAAACAGTGACGGCAATTATATTTCTAGTTTTCTACTGGTATTTTGATGTGAAAATTTAGTCTCGGCTAAATATTAGTCTCAAACCAAAGTCTCATCCAGAAGAAACTAAGTTTCGGTCTAAATTTCCAAGTAGTCCCATTATGAATAACCAAAGAAAACGTTTCAACCACCAAAAAAAAAAAAAAAAACATTTAATTTTGATTATTATATTACAGAAAATGATGCTGATGAAATAATAATAATAATAAACATAATTAAATATTTATGAAAAATATAATTTTCGTATTATAATTAAGGTATTTCTGTGTGTTTATATATAATATTAAAGTAATTTTTTAAGGATTTAAAAGATAATTCTTAAAGCCCGGTGGATATCACGTGATTTCATGAGAACGTCTGAAAACGTTAGTAAATCCAGTTGCCAGTTACCTAGTAAACTGCATAAAAACAGAATAGTAATTTGCTATTATGGATTATTTTGTATAACTCCCCAACTATTAGGTCTATAATTACTTTTTAGGACATAATTATAATCATTATATATATATGGTACATATATTTATAATTATTTATTATTATATATAGATGTACGGCGCCTTAAGTTGACAGTACTGTGGGCTGTGGCTCTCAATCTGCTTTCTTCCTTTTGTGACAAAGTGGTTTTGCAGTGCTATTCTAAATCTATTCACTGATAATTGCAGCACCCTCGGAATGGATAAACTTATTATAAGAAAACGCAGCAATAATGATAGTTGTGAAAACAATGATAACGAAAATAACGCTTTGAAAAATGGTAGTCGGACGGGATGCCGAATGCACTTTCGCCGAAAGTCGGGAAGCCGAAGCCAAGACGTCGAAAGGACATGAAGCCGAATAGGCATGAAGCGGAAAGGAGATGAAGCCGAATAAACATGAAGCCGAATGGACATGAAGTCGAATGGACATGATATATATATATATATATATTTTGCGACGGTACTTTTGATTCTGCCCCCGTTGGAAAAAAACTGTATACTATACATGCAATTATTTCCGATATTAAAACTTTACCATTAGTGTACTGCATTGCGAACAACAAGGACGAAAGAACGTATGACGAAATATTTCAGTTTTTGAAAGATAGACGAGTTCTGAATCCAACTTCGATAACAGTCGACTTTGAGAGAGCAACGATAAATAGCATCTAACCTAGCCTAACCTAACCTAACCTAACAAAAAGTATGACGCCATTAACGAAAGAATAAAATCCATTTTCAGTTCGTATAATAAAGAAGAAGGATTGGCTTTCCTAAGACCATTAGCTTACAATTTTTAAATCATCCTCTGATAGTTTTTTATTTCTTAAATATTCCAATTATATATTTTAATATTAATTTATTAAAATAATTGTTTTACAATTAAAAAATCATCCTTTGATAGTTTTTATTTCTTAAATATTCCAATTATATATTTTGATATTAATTTATGTGCATTCGGCTTCATGTCCATTCGACTTCATGTCCATTCGGCTTCATGTCTATTCGGCTTCATGTCCTTTCGGCGTCTTGGCTTCGGCTTCCTGACTTTCGGCGAAAGTGCATTCGGCATCCCGTCCGCACACGTTGAAAAACACCCAGATAAATAAACAGGAAGATTTCCAAAACTGTTCATCGCCATTATGATGAGTTATTTGAGCTTCGGTTTTTCTTGGTATGGAAATGAAAATTGTCCTCTCCCATTATGTGTCGTGTGTGGTGAAAAACTGGCGAATGAAAGTATGGTTCCTAGCAAATTAAAAAGACATTTCACATCTAAACATCCAAATGATCAGGGAAAAGACGAACTACTTCAAAAGATTATTATTGCCAGCAATCAAAACAAGCAACTAATTTTGAAAAAATCATAAAATTGTCTGATAAAGCTCAAATAGCTTCTTACGAAATCTCAGAAGCTATTGCGCAAGAAATGAAGCCACATACTATAGCGGAGTCACTTATTATACCTGTGTGCCGTAAAATTGTTAAGAGAATGTTTGGTAGCGAAGCAGAAAAATAAATTATGAAGATTCCTGTTTCTAATGATATGTTCATAGCAGGATAAAAGATTTATCAGCTGACATAGAAGAAAACGTATGTAATAAACTTCAAAATTCAGATTTTGCTTTGCAAGTTGACGAATCAACTGATATTAGTGGCAGAACACACCTTTTGGCATTTATTCGTTTTATCGATGAAAATAATATAGTTAATCAATTCTTTTGTTGCAAGGAACTTCCAGGAACCAGAAGAGGTCGAGACATCTTTGATACTTTGACTGGCTATTTAGCAAAATGGAAATTGTCCTGGAAGTCATGTGTTGGTATTTGTACGATGGGGCTCCATCCATGATCGGATCAATCAAAGGATTCACTACACTCGTAAAAAAAGGAAAATCCAAATGTCATATTCACTCGTTACTTTTTACATAGGGAAAGTACTTGTTTCAAAGACATTAGGAATTGAGTTACAAAATGTACTAGATCAAGTTGTCGAAATGGTTAATTTCGTGAAAATGAGGCCAATAAAAACACGCCTGTTCGAAAACATTTGCAAAGCTATGGATGCACAATACGAACGTTTAATTTTACATACTGAAGTTCGATGGTTGTCAAGAGGGAAGGTTTTATGTCGCGTATATGAGCTGAAAAAAAAGCTGCTAACTTTTTTTGAAGAAGGAAACAAAAAATTTTGTGAATATCTTAGTTGTGAGATTTGGTGCACCAAACTGGCATATTTAGCAGAGATATTCAAACAGCTTAATTGTTGAGCACCAGTATGCAGGGGGAAAATGAAAACATTCTTACGTCTACTGATAAGTTAACGGCATTTCAGAAAAAAATAGTCATTTGGAAAAAATGGTAATTTTGAAAGGTTTCCTCTGATCTCTGAAACTTATTCCAAAAAAATAATTCCTCTCATAGTTGATCATTTAACAACGTTGAAAGGCAATATGCAACGATATTTTCCATCATTAAATACAGAAAAATATGATTGGATCAGGAACCCATTCATTCTCATTTCCACTAATTTTGATTTGAAAATATCTGAACAAGAAGAGTTGGCATCCATTTCAACTGATCGTAGTCTGAAGATCAAACATGCGGAATCTCCTCTAGATACTTTCTGCATTTCCATTATGAATGAGTATCCTGAAATTTCAAAAAAAGCTTTAGCTGTTTTGATGCAGTTTTCTACTTCATATCTCTGTGAATTGGGATTTTCATAATTTACAACCATTAAATGTAAAAAAAGAGAAAGACTTCGCTGCGTTGAAGATGATATGAGAGTTTGCCTATCATACATACGCCCGAACATTGATGAAATAACAAAAAAAACACCAAGCTCAAGTATCTCATTAATAATAGTGAATAATTAAATAAGGTAAGTTAAAGGAAAGTTAGTTATAGGGATTTTAAAATATTATTTTACATCTTGTACTAGTATTTTTCTATATATATTTTAAGTACCGTGCCGCGCAATATTTTTCGCCTCAAAAGTGTGCCGCGAACGTCAAAAGGTTCAGAACCACTGTTCTATGTTCTTAGTGGGACGCACTAATGAATTATATAATGTTAGTTAGCATTGTTGTCTCCGACTTAAATTCAAATGATCTACCAACAAATCCTAAAATTCTATTTGCTTTTCTGACCACTTCGATACATTGCTTACTCGGTTTAAGAGTGTCGGCAACAATAATACCTAAATCTTTCTCTTCCGTAACACTGGTTAGTGTCTTGTCGCGCATAAAATACATTTCTTTAACATTGTTTCTACCGGTATGCAACGTTTTACATTTATCAATATTAAAATTCATTTGCCAAATTTCCGCCCACTCGAGTAATTTATTAATATCTTCTTGAATCTGCAAACATTCTGCCGCTGATTTTGTTTTATCAATATTAAAGTTCATTTGTCGAATTTCCGCCTACTCAAATACTTTATTAATACTCCAAAAGTCTGGACTCATAGGAAAAATAGACATTATATTTTTACAGTGAAACAAACGCATTTCTAATGTCAGTTTTACATATTTCAGGAAAAGAATATACCCTGAAATACGTAAAACTGACATGAGAAATGCGTTTGTTTCACTTTAAAAATATAATGTCTATTTGCCCTATGGGTTCAGACTTCTGGACACCTTGTATATAATATCTACTGTTTTACTCTTGGCATATATATATGTACAATATCATTAAAGAAATCGACCAAATTAGTAAGACAAGAACGATTACGTCGAAAGCCGCGTTTTGAGAATTTGATTAATTTATTCATTTCAAAGTGATTAACTATTTTGTCCCGAACGATCGTCACCATAAGCTTTAAACCAACAACTGAAGTCAGACTAATGGGACGATAATTTCCCGGAAGCGATTTGTCCTCTTTTTTTTTTTTAAATATTGGCGTAATGTTTACGAGTTTCCAATCGAACGGAACTTCTCCAGACTGTAACGATTTATTATTAAATATATACGTGAAGAGAGACTATCGCGCAGTTCACTTCCTTAAGTACCCTACAGTAGATCTCATCTGGACCGTGAGTTTTATAAGGATTAATTTTCCCTATGGCTTTAAATGATCATCACTGAGCATGATTACGGGAACGGGAATGTTGTTCATATTTTCGTTGGTGAAGACGGAAGAGAATTTATTTAAAACTTCTATCATCTGTAAGTCATCGTAAATTTTTTCGTTGTGAACCAATAGTCCACGAAACTACTTTTTTTATTCCGAACATAATTATAGAATTCCTTCGGATCCGATTGAATTTGGTTCACTATTATATATATATATTAGCTCATAGTTGCGCTTACTTTTTCTAATAAGTTTTTTGCTTCGCCTTCTCAATCGCTTGTTAGCATTTCCCTTTTTAACGTTAAGCTACTTTTAATTTCAGCATTCCACCATTCAGGTTTAAAAGACTTCGACAGTCTCTTTTTACGTAATGAGATCCATCTATCCATCGTGTTCTGCCTATCAAGCGGGTCCAACTCGTGTGTCCCGCCAAAGTGTTCTATCCTGAGCTATCCTTTCATCTCATGGTAGCTCCTGCCTGCCTTCAAATCATCCAGCATTGCTGTCCTTTTCCTTCCCCTCGGCCTTCTACCTTCATATCTACCCTCTATCACCTCCTTCAACAATCCTTCTCCTCTCAACACGTGTCCGATCCATTTCTTCCGTCTTTCTCTTATCACCTTAATGAGTCTTCTTTCCTCCCTCGCCTGTTGCAGTACTTCCTCATTACTTTGGTGTTCCTCCAGCTTATATTTAGCATTCTTCTCAAATCCACATTCAAAACTTTCCAGGAGTTTCTTTTTCAGTTGTTTTCAGTGTCCATGTTTCTGCTCCATACAGTACCATCAAGCTTTTTACTAACCTTTTCTTCAGCTTCAAGTTGAGTTTACCTGTAAGTAGTCGTTTCTGTCTCTCAAAAGCTACCTTACCCGTACCAATTCTAGATCTTACTTCCTTATTGCAATCTCCATTGTTGGTTAATAAACTTCCAAGATATTTAAACTGCTCAGCTTCTTCTAAGGTCCGATTTCCTATCGTTATGTTCGTTTGTGCTCCTTTCCTTCTTGCAATTTTCATTACCTTTGTCTTGGTCTCATTAATTCTCATTCCGAATTCTTCCGCCGTTGTTATCAAGCTTTTGACCATTCTTTGCAGTCCTTCCTCAGTACTACAAACAAATGCCTTGTCATCTGCAAACCTTACAGATTTGACCAATTTACCTCCCACTCTGATTCCCTCTTCCAGATCTGAGTGCTTGTATTATCATTGCTTCTGTATAGATGTTAAATAACACGGGGGACAGGGAGCATCCTTCCCTGACCCCTCTCCCAACCAATCCAGGCTCAGATTCTCCTCCTGCAACTCTAACATTCACAGTCTGCCCAAGATATAGATTTTTTTATCAGCCTACTGTCCCTCCAGTCAGTATTAATATTGATAATATTAATGAGATATTACTTGAATATAAACGTTTAAAAAAATTATAAAAAGAATTTCGTGTGCTATTAATATCATCGCGCGATTGAACCTCATCCCAATTATGGGTCGAAAGTTGCAGTTTCATGTCACGAAATTTAACTTTTAAAATCCAAAACGTATTCCAGGCTCTACGAATTATGAACATTAATTTTAATTTCAAGTGTTATTTGCCTGTGATCACTGGTGGAGAAGTAGTCTCCAACAGAGGTATTATCAATTAAGTCTAGGTCTGTACTTAAAACAAAATCTACAGTGTTGCGTTTTCTTGTGGGTTCCTTGACCATTTGAAAAGGTGAACTTTCGAGCAAACCCTCGTACAGTCGACGACCGGAATCAGACTGTAAAGGACCACCACAATCCCTGCAAGGTAAATTAAGATCTCCCAATAATTATCGCATCATGTTCGCTACGTACATCAAAAATTAGTCCCTGAAGTCTATTATCATTATCGACAGCCAGTTGTGTGTATATATATATATATATATATATATATATATATATATATATATATATATATAAAATTCAAACTGTAACGTTCACATATATAACAAGGATAAGATACGACTGTGCCTGTGACAAAAGCAAATATTTAATGTGCCTGCCTGTCCCTGTTCATAAGCCTTTCGACACGGGGAAGTGCCACTATTTTATTACCTTGTCAGTAAATCCTTGAGATCTATTTTCTCGTTTATCAATTATTTTTCCAATCTTGAAGTGCTCGAAATTGCCAAAGTTTATATATATGTTTATAAATCTCGCGTTTGAGAGTTTCGCAGATTGGGTTCATACCACCGGAAGAGATTGCAGGATGCTGCGAGGTTACATATTGGTATTAGAGTGCCACTGGGCATTTATCTTAGCCAAACTTGAAGGATGGGGCACTGTCTCTCTGAAGAACGTAACTATTGGTTTCATATATAGTTTACAGGTACCAAGGATTTGATACAGTACAAAAAAAAAAATTATATATAAGGCATAATATATATATATATATATATATATATATATATATACGGGATATAGAACAGAATTTGGTCCCCTGAGAAACCTTTATGTTGCGCACATTATATATGAGTATAAGAGTATATATAATAATAATGTTTATTGCCAGGTGACAAATCCATTATATATATATGCGCCTCGGTGGTGTAGTGGTTAGCGTCGCTGACTACGAATCCATCGGCCCCGGGTTCGAGACCCGACGGCAGCCGGCGCGCAGCAAAACCCAGCTGTTCATCCTTCCTTCCACACAATAAAGGAAGTGGTTGGTAGATAAATGGGTACCCTAGGTGGCCTAGTGGTTAAGATACTGGGCTGCTGATGGGGCGTGGTTCGGATTCCACGTTAAACTGTAGGTCTAAGGTTGAGTGAAAAGCTTGACCTTCGTCAGAATGAGCAATTCCGAGGAAGCTAACCAAAGGGCTGTTTTTTTTTGTTATATGTATGATACTGGTTACAACATCCAAAATACATGTTTATAACTGGCAACCAATCCAATCTAACCATGCAACGACTACCGTAAGCATTTAAATTTGTCATCAGAAAAAAACCAAATCATCGCGCGGTTGAATTTAACCCTTTGCAGAAATTGGTTGGAAAATGATTAACCAAGAATTTGGTTGATGTAACCCAATATTCTTATCGGAAGAATATTTTTAATGGGAATATTTTACGAGATCAATTTGGTCGAAATATTAAATATTTGGTTAAAACAAACAACCAAATTATTTGCCAATTGTTTCAAGGGTTATTCGATCCTTTAAAGCTATTGCTGTTTGATGGGGTTGTTTAACCCCCTTCACAACGTCTAAGGTCATATGACTGAGGGGACCTACAGTTTTACGCGGGCTTCGAACCATCGACGGGTCGCTATATAATCAGGATACGAAGAAAGGTCCCCCATCCAACTACAGATCACACCCAACGTCGCTGAACTTTGTTGATCGTCTTCAAATTTGTTACAAGAAAATTAATCATTGTCCAGCAAACTCATAATATAACTAAACAATTTTCTGCGTACCCAGTCCAGTATTTCTGCTGAAACCATCAATGATAACCCCATTCCCCAACCAATGGGATGGGTTCGGACCTATTTCTACAATAGCTTCACATAAAGATTTTCATTTGTAGGGGAGAACTCCACTTATTTAACTCATGTTTTGGGGGTAACCCCCCTCCACTGAATCTGATTGTTGATCAAACTTTTAATGAGAAAGTTTTACTCCAAGTATATTTCTTTGTGTGAACTTTGAACACTTCAACAAAATTGAAATGGCATTCCAATTTCTGGTTCAAGGTAATGATGGCTTGGCTTCCTCAGGCTGTAAGCAATTCTTGTCGGGAGTGAGGATAGAGGGACAGAGGCATTATGCAGGCACTGCCTTCCCGTGACACTACGTATATTACAGTTATATATATATATATATATAATATATTATATATATTATTATATAGTGGGCACGTAGGGCCGTTTAGCTACTTTAAAATAAATTTTCCTATGAGACCGAACTTATGGAACACCAATATATATATATATATATATATATATATATAATATATATAATATCACAATAGTAATAGTAATGTTGGGATTGTTTAACTTTCCTTCGTAACGGCAGAGGTCATATGACGGAAGGGGACCTATAGCTTGACGTGGGATCCGAATCACACTACCCCACCTAAAAAACAAAAAATATCTTTATCGCTGAAATTTGAAGTCTGAGACGACACTCGAACGTAGGGCCCTCAGATTAACAACTCAGCGCTTCACCACTACGCTACTCTGCTGAAGAGTTACGTACAGTTTAGGAAAAAAGTTGGCCTAGGAAACATAAAATCTTTAAAAAGCATAAAAAAATGACTCGGTAGTAGGAGTAGTAGTGATTGGGTTTTGCATTTTAAAATATTTTTTACTGTCACCAAAAGAATAAAAAATATAAATAAAAAATATTACCAATTAGTAATTTTATGTTTTTTAAGATTTTGTTTCTAGGCGAACTTTTTTCACAAATTGTATATGTGGTACAATATAATATGAGATAATAATTATCTGTACGTAATCTGTACATTTGTATGCCGAGTATCGTAAACCGAAATATATCGATCATCTTTGATACATCGGCTTCCGTAGTAGTATGGTTGAAAATTTGCTGAGTGAGAAGAGGAGGGTAGAGCAAGGGGTATGAGGTGGGAAGGGGTGAGGAGTGACGCTGGCCTGAGGGGAGTGGGGTGTGGAATGGCATTAAAAAACTTTCTAATCCCTTTTAACCTGATATATATATTTTTAATAATTAATTTCAATTATTTTCAATTTTCATATATTCAATATTAATTTTTCAATTAATTTTATTATTTTTTTTTTAATATTTTCTATTCTTTTAATATTCAATTTAATTTAATAACTTAATTAATTATTTCCTTTCCTCTGAACATTTTTTTTCATTTTTTATAAAAGGTGTACAGGATGGCCACAAAGTCCCTTTGCATGAAAAACAAGGGCAACATACGGATATGCCGTAATTTCACTGCAAATGGACTTTGTGGCCACTCTGAAGGAACTGTTACATATTCCATCGCCTTAGTAGGAAAAACCCCAATAGTTCTATAACGTGAAGTAAAATTATCATAATTATGGGTTTCCCCAGGGGTTTCCAAAGAGTGCTTATAATATCATAATAATCCGTCTTCCTTCGATTCCCCCAAAATTTGTAATCTCCTTTACCCCAAAACCTACACAAGATCATGAAATAAGCTGAGAACAAACATGTAGGAATTAAAGGGACTTCGCCTAAAACTAAATTGCTTAAGGTAGGTGAAAAGATATACTCGCTTCTTCTCCTACTCGCTTCATACCTCTCTAGAATATTTAATAATAAGTTACTCCATAATACACTAATAATAAGATGTTATAATTAACCTACTCTAATATATAATTCGGCTGTAAGGTGATCGAAGATAGAACGAGAAATTGGAGACGAATCCCGACGGCCTGGAAGATATAGGTGTCGGAAATACTATCATCGGAAGAAAACCAAATAACACACACACACACACACACACATATATATATATATCCGAGAGCAGGACAGAAGGTACGACCAAAGGCACTTCATGCGTCCGGGACAACAGGTACCGACAAAGATAAAAAGAGGTAAATTCTCGGAGGACCACAAGGCAACGAAACCGGCACCCCCATTGGAAAACGAATCGGAACCACCTGTATGCGAAAAGAAAGAGAAAAATAAAATAATCCTAGCCAACATACAGGGCCTCAAATCAAACCACTCCACAAACAAAGTTTTATACCTGAAAGGACTCATGCAAGAAGCCGGAGCAACTTTACATGCCTCACGGAAACTCATCTAAAGGACTGCCAGCGAACTGTGAAAATTGTGAGTCCTATTGACAAAAAAGAAATACAAATTGACAAATATAAACATCCTCCGAGCCGACAGAACAGTGAGACGTAGAGGAGGATGTGCTATTTACACACACGAAAGGCACATAGCAGAAATGGCTATAAGTACCTCAAACAACTACGTAGAATGTGTGGCAGCAAAAATTGAAAAATTAAATATGGTACTAATTGTAATGTACAGACCCCCAACCACGCCAACCTCAAATTTTCAGATTCCATTACAGAGGTAAGACTTGGTAAAAGATCTACATTCTCCAACCCCAAATATTTTTCTCTGTGGTGATTTTTAATTTCCCATTCATGAAATATAAAAGGATAGGAAAAAATATGTATACACCAGGACAAGGGGGGCACACGAGAAGACCAGGAGCAGGTAAAAATGCTACTAGCTTTAGCTGATGAATTTATGTTAACGCAAGAAATAACAAAACACAAGAAAAAACAACTGCCTAGGTTTGGTATTCACAAACAACAGTAATCTAATTGATAATGTGGAAATATCCCCAACTAGGATATCAGCAAAGCTGGGCACAAACCGTTAATCCGTTAATCGTTAATTAACGAAGTTAACTTTTTCGTTAACGATTTAACTTTTAAGTTAACTTTGAAAATCATTATCGGACTAATTAACTTCCGTTACATTTAACTTCCGTTAACTCAAGTCCGTTAACCCAAAAATTCATAAATAAACGTTTAAAAGTTTCTATATTTTCAGTGCTGAGCAGGTGCGCAATTAATCCGCCACTGTTAATAGTGATGAACGAATTTCCATTTCCGCAGTGCAAAATCAGGCGATATATTTGTTTCCGTCGCCACAATTTGTGTCTTACCAAATATGGTAGTTATTTATGGCATTGGTTTGAGCAAACATGGTCGACTGTAAAATCAGGCGGAAAGATTTGCCATTTGAGTTGAATGTTTCAACTTCTTTCAAGAAATATCACGAGCATTTTAAGGCACTTTCAATAATATATATGTAACAATTACAACAAAAACTACATTCGACAAAAGGTTTGGGCCCCTCCTGGAGGATGAATGCCAGCTGGCTGCTGCCTTCCATCCCAGGTTTCGCCTCATCTGGTTGGACAAGTATGACAACACCAAGGTCGCCAGGGTGAGGAAAAGCATGGAGGGTACAGTCGAGGAGCCATGAAGCAGCAGTCCAACGAAGTGGGCAGCAACAACGAGGAGAAGGAGGAGGAGGAGGAGACTTCTTCAGTGCTGTCATCTAGACAAAAGAGAGCAGCAGAAGCCACAGGTCACTCAAGGGCAAGGCCCAGAACTTGGTCAAGACCTGGCTGGAGACCAACTCCAAGGACTTGCTGACAGATGCTGCCTTCTTGGTGAGCAAGTGTTGGTGGACTTGTTCATCAAGTTCAACACAGCCATCCCCTCCAGTGCTGCAGTGGAGCGTTTGTTCTCTATGGGCAAGGACATCCTGAGGGCCAAGAATCATCCCTGTCTGATGAAAACTTTGATATGCTAATTTTCATGAAGGGCAACATGCATCTCATGGACAAAATGGAGAACGAGAAGAAGAGGGAAAATTAAATTATATATATATTGTGTTTTTCATTTTTTTTATAATAAAGTTAACGTTAACGGTTTATCGGTAACTTCCGTTACATGTTTAACGAATTAACGGATTAACGGTTAACGAAGTTAACTTTTGGTTAACGGTGCCCACCACTGGATAAGACCACAACATCATTGAAATAACAACTAATATAAAGGCAACAGGAAAGGAAAGAACACGCACAACAGAAGAAGCAAATTCGAAATTTTTAATTTTCACTCCAAAGCTATAAACTGGGAAGATGTGACATCCAGCATGGAAGTAATAGATTGGAAACCATTTTCGAGGCCAAGACAACGGAAGAGATGCTAATGACGTTAGAGGAGAAGACGTTAGAAATTGTGGAAAAACATGTCCCAAAGATACAACAAAGAGGAAAGAGAAGCAGGTTCGAAAGACAAAAGAGGGCATTGTTCCGAAAGAGAAAAAGAGTGACTGCAAAATTAAATAATTGTAAAGATAACATCAGAAAAATATTAAATGATAAACTGCAAAGTATCGATGTCGTCATCAGGAACTAATCGAGAAGCATACAGAAAAAGAAGAAGATGACGCTATAGAAGCGATAAAGGCTAACTCAAAGTACTTCTATAATTTCGCAAAAAGAAAGTCGAAAAACTATGCGACTATCGGGCCTTTAAAAAATGAGAACAGTGATTTATCTGATGATCTAACAGAAGTAGCTGAAATATTAAAAGCTCAGTATGAATCATCTTTCAGTATCCCAAAAACTGACAAACTGATATGCGATAGAAACGCGTTCTTTGAAGAAGAACCACAAGGGGAAAGTATAACGGATTTCGACTTACGACGGAGGATAGCACAAGTCATAGGGAAACTAAAAACACACTCAGCGGCAGGACCCGGATAAATGGAATGCCACACTGATCAAAAACTGCAAGAATGCAATCGCTGAGCCCCTATACTGGATATGGAGACGATCATTAAAACACGGGAGAAATACCGGGCATCCTGAAGAGCGCGAACATAGTCCCAATATATAAAGGAGGAGATCGATCCGAGGCCAAAAACTATAGGCCAGTGTCGCTTACATCTCATCTCACCAAAATATTTGAAAGAATTGTTAGACAGAAAATCTATGACTTTTTGGAAACTCAGAAAAAATTCAATGATAACCAACACGGGTTTCGGTCAGGCAGATCATGCCTGTCACAACTAATGGAACACTACAACAACATTATTGATTCACTTGAAAGTAATGAAAACTATGATGTACTATACACAGACTTTGCTAAAGCGTTCGACAAGTGTGACCATGGAATCATAATACATAAACTGAAATATATGGGAATAACAGGAAAAGTAGGGAAATGGATATATAATTTCCTTAGTGAGCGGAGGCAAGTCGTTACAGTACAAGGAGTATCTTCATCAGAATCAGAGGTCCTCAGCTCAGTACCACAAGGAACGGTATTAGCTCCACTACTCTTCATAATCATGCTGACATAGATGAGGACGTTACCAGAGACAGCACAGTAACATCCTTTGCAGATGACACAAAGATCAGTAGAAAAATACGAAAACCAGAAGACATAGGATCTCTACAAACCAACATAAACAAAATTTACAAGTGGACGGAAGACAACAATATGAAGTTTAACACCGAGAAATTTCAGCTATTACGGTACGGAAAAAAGAGAAGACCTAAAGTCCATGGAATATTATACCCCAAATGGACAGGAAGTCCAGAGAAATTCCAGAGCAAAAGATTTAGGGGTTGTAATGACAGATGATGCGAAATTTGAAACACAAAATAAGATAGCAGTAAACAGAGCAAAGAGAATAACGGGTCAGATATTGAGAACTTTTAAACGAAGGGATAGGAATGTAATGATCCCTCTACTGAAAACCCTGATAATACCCAAACTGGAATACTGCTCGGTCCTAACATCCCCATATAAAAAAAGAAGACATTAGACAGCTGGAGGGGATTCAAAGAAGTTTCACAGCCAAGATCAATGGGTGCAAAGAACTAAATTACTGGGAAAGGTTACGAGAACTAGACCTATATTCACTGGAAAGGAGAAGAGAGAGATACACCATTATTTACACTTGGAAAATAATGGAGAAACTAGTCCCTAATCTTACTCTGAATCCCATAACTCCCCAAACAACGGTGGAAAGTAGAAGCGGTAGACTGTGTCCGTATTCCCAAATTGAAGGCGAGACAGGGAACATCCTTAACCTGAAAGAAAATAGTTTTGTAGTGAGAGGACCAAAACTATTTAATCAGTTGCCCAAAGACCTAAGAAACACGAAGGAGTTGCAGTGGAAATCTTCAAAAGAAGACTTGACGCCTGGCTCAGAACAATCCCCGATGAGCCGGGCGTACCTGGCTATGTGAGGTGGAGAGCGCAAGAATCCAACTCACTACTTCACCAGGCCAACTCGAGAGGAGGGGCGACACGCTTGACCTTCGCGAAATGAGAAATCATCACGTGGAACCTTTGTAAGGTTGTAAGGTTATATATATATATATAACTTACAATGGTTCCTGAGAAATTGGGTTTCCATCATGAAAAAGAAAAACTATTGTATTTGTTATTTACTATACTTGTTCGGACTATAGTAGATTTAATTTTCCCAGAAGAGTTCCTCGTTCCTCTAATATATATAGGGTCTGAGGTCCGGGGATCTTGGTGGCCACTCGATTGGTCCCCTGCGCCCAATCCATCGCCCAGGGAGAACTTCATCCAACCAACGTCGCACCTCACGGCCAAAGTGAGGTAGTGCTCCATCCTGCTGAAAGTAAAACCGATGTCGCACTGCGACTGGCATTTTGTCCAAATACAGTTCAAACACATGCAACAACTGGAGATGTTCGGCATTAAGTCCTCCTTCCAGAAATACTGGTCCCAAAACAAGATTTCCATAAATGCCGCACCACACCATTACTTTTGGGTTAGTTTGGTGATGAGCATCAACAGCATCCGTTCAGGTAGAAACACGCCTCATCACTAAACATGATATAATCCGCAAGGTTTCTTTTTTATTAAAACCATTCACAAATTAAGTCGTCGATCTGTATCATCTCCACGTAATTCTTGTGCAAAATGTATCTTGTACGGATGAAATTTGTGACGTTGCAAAATTCGGTGTACAATGTCTTTGAATGTCCTTTTTCATATGCAATCTTTCTCACCCATCGTTGTGGATTTATTGCGATAGGAAGGTACATCAATATTGCTTTCAGCACCAGTTGAAGTTCTCGTGCGACCTGCTCTTAGTTTGTCCTAGCACTCTTTGTCTTCTTGAATCTTGAAAGCATTCGACCAACAGAACGCTGACCAGGTCGTAGTTTATTGGGATGACGACGGTGAAATTCTTCAGCTGTCTGTCTTTGGCTAAGTTAGACGCATGCAAAAGAACAATTTCCGCCTTTCTTGAGGAGTGTAACTCACTTCCATATTAGCCATTGCGTGTTATTCTACCTACAACAAAAAAAAGCCCCAAAACAAGACATCAATTTGAACATTTGTTTTCGTTCTTATGTATTACTTTTGTAAATTTAATTTGAACTAAATTTCCCTATGAGACCGGACTTATGGGTCACCTTGTATATAAGGTGTTCCAAAAAAGTCCCTATTTTTACTTGCCCGTTATTTTATGAATGTATATTTTATTATAAAGATTTCTTCTTCAAAAAGGTAACAAATTGGAGGTTTTATTCGGCATATGTACATATTCGTATATACAGTACCTACACATTTCCTAATCTTTTATAACTAATAAATATTGTATATTAAAATCGTTCTTTCACCATTTCATACTTAAAGCAATAACTTTTCCTAATTTCTACGAAATTAGGAAAAGACGATACTGCTACCAATAGACTATAGCCTACAAGGCCATAGAAGACCTTACTAGGCTATAGTTTAAGGAAAGCTAAGTCTTGAGTAAGCCCACTTAAGAACCTAGTCTACACGGAACAATATCGCTGAACCTTCAAACAGTGATGCCGCGTTTGCAGCTGGAACAGAAAATCAACATCGTTGAGTGGTTTCATGTGACAAATTCTGTGACGCAGGTGTAGAAGAACTTTTGCAGAGATCCACTCGGTAGAAAGACAATATCAAGAATTGTCAGAAAATTTCAAGCAAACCGAAACTTAAGCAATCAACATAAGGGCAATAGTGGTGGGCAACGATCCACAAGAACTGTGCAGCACGTAAATACGGTTCATGAAATTATTGCGAGCAGTCCCCAGAAGTCAATTCGACGTTTATCAGCAGAAGTAGGTATTTCACGAACGCCTTTGCATCGTTTATTTTGTACACGATGTTGTACACGATGCAAAGGCGTTCCCTACAAAGGCGTTTTTCCCTACAAAATTAATTCACAAGTTTTACTGACTAATGTTCAAAAACAAGAACGAATGGAATTCGCAACATGGATGTTAACAAAGCTAGAAGAAGATCCTGAGTTTTTGAAACACATCCACTTCACTGACAAGTGTTATGCACATCTGTACAGCTTTACGTGGGATCCGAACAACGGGTCGCTACATAAACTGGACGCGGAGGACGGTCTCCCATCCAACTACTACCCAGACCCAATGTCGCTTAACTTCGTTGATCGACGGGAAGCGGTGTTACGACATTGGCTACGACGTAGCCCTTTCAGCAGGATGGAGCACCTCCACACACTCTGCTTATGAAACTCGCAACTTTTTGAGGAAGCATTTTTCCGAACTAATCTCCCTTCATGAGCCAGCGGAATGGCCCCATACTCACCTGACTTTACACCACTCTGTCTTTTTTTTGTAGGGTTACATAAAAGTCAGGGTCTATTCTACCAAGCCTAAGACGCTTGAAGACCTAAAGACCAAAGTCTATGAGGTACTCAACAACATCCTAGCTGAGCTATTTCCAAAAATTGTCAAACATTTGTGTAAGGTTGAATATTGCGTTAGAAAATAATGTCGATTGCACTGAACATGTTTAATGTTATATTAATGAACTCATTTAGATCTTTTATTTTGAACTCAGTTCTATTTTAAACAATAATATACTTTTATTAATTTTTTTATCTTTCAACTCTATTCTAAGTTAGAATAAAAGCAAAAATGCTGATTTGGCTGTGAAATTGTGGATTGTAGGTGTTTGGACTTTGGAGGTCGTGGTTGTGGGCTGTGAGGGGTTGTGGGCAGTGGTGTAGTCCGGGGGTAACGCAAGGTAACGGCGTTACCCCACTGGTTTTATTTTACTTTTAGCGTTACCTACTGGTTTTATTTTACTTTTAGCGTTACCCTACTGGTTTTATTTTACTTTTAGCGTTACCCCACTGAAGAAATTACGACTACACCACTGGTTGTGGGCCGGTCAAGGCGAGTCATGAGCGCTCTCTCGACGGCTAAAGTGGGTTGACGGTGAAGTGTTGGGTGGCCTCTAAACTTCACGTGTGTGTGTGTATATATATATATATATATATATATATTGTGGCCAACGTGTCGGCTCACTATAATAAGTAAATAAAAATGGTTGAGGTCACCAATTTGGCCTACCACACCAAATACACATATTTAATAAAGGAGATGGAAATGACTTTGTGTTTTTTTTTTTATTTAATTAGTAGAAAAATAAATGAATTATTTGTTCACAGTGATTAACAATTATGTGTACGGTAATTGTGCTATATTACAATTAGTGATGTAGCGGATGTCATTTTTTTCACATCCGCGGATGCGGATGCGGATGAGGATGTTTGATTTCAACATCCGCGGATGCGGATGCGGATGTCTACATTTTCGTTATTTTTTAGGATATATTCGAGATTTGTTGTGTTTAACGTATATAATAAGTTATTATATAGAGAGAGCTGTAGCTATAATGTAGTATAATTGATTAATTGTACAATAATTGCTGTACTTTTCTCTGAACATATAAAATAAATAAGCATCTAACTAATATAGAAATCAATTAGTGAATTCGTCTGCAAATAAATTCGTTATATTTTGTTGAGTTTCAGCCACAATTAGAAACCATAATTGTGTTACCAGGATGCGGGACGTGAACCCAACTCAATGCACCCCACCGACCTCTTTCCCCAACCTCCACCCTTATAGAAAGAGATCTTTAATTAGCTTGATAACTATTTATATTAAGTTTAAAGTTTTATTAGGCATATTTATAAATGAGTAATTAAAATAAAGTAAACTAAGATGTTCATCGTTTAATATTCAAACTTAATTATAGGAAGGTTATGCTTAAGGAACATTAATTTTTCTGCCTTTTCTGCTGCCAGTCTGTTTCTCTTTTCATCATATATTAATCCAGCACTGCTAAATAATCTCTCGCTTGGTACGTTTGTTGGAGGACAGGCTAAATGTTTCCTTGCAAGTTTACTCAAGTATGGATAGATATTCTGCGTATTTTTCCACCAACTAATAGGATTGTCACATGCAGCCAGGCGTTTTTCTTGGTGATAGCTCTCGATCATTTTTACATCTTTTGACATCGCGTAGGTCTCGTCATTGCTGCTTGACTCAAGAAACTGAGAGACAGATTCTGTGATAGATTTGCTTGTTGAAGGTGTTGGTTCTGTCACTGAAACTTTTATTCTTTTGGTGGGTGGCGAAGCGACAGATTCAAGAGATTGAAGCTCTTCAACTGCTTTGCCAAGTGATGATTTAACTCGTTCTAATGTACTAGGTGAAAATACTTAGCTTTGTAACGTGGATCTAAGTAGGTTGCAAGAGAGTAACTTCATACAAGACAGCCTCTCGTCTTGTCGCTTGCATCACTTTTGCGCACAATGAACTAGTTCTATTAATATAGTTGAATTTGATAATTTCCGCTTATTAATGACGTTTTATCTCAACGGTCCACATCCGCACGACATCCGCAGTCCAAAGTGCGGATGCGGACGCGGATGCGGATGCGAGAAAAAGTGCGGATGTTCCGCGGATGCGGATGCCGCGATGTGACCTACATCACTAATTACAATGACTGATTATCACTGTGCAACAATTTTTTATGTTGATTTTTCGATCTTTTTTATATGTTTCGGCCACGCTGATTACAGATTTGACATCGGTTTTGCTCGGAAAACTATAGTTATTATGATATGGTCAAATTTAGAAATCTTACTTTTTCGCCATTTTTAAGGCATTTTTCTGAGATAGCAAAAGTGATTTCAATTGCAAAATTCAAAATATCCCCAAACTGGGGTTTATTAGTAATGATTTTATTGGTTAAGGCCCATTATTAAATATTTGTACACATTTGGTTTCTTATTTCTGTTTATAAAATGTTTTTTTTTGTATTTTTCAGATATTTGAATTAGAATTATATGGTGATGGCCAGACATGGGGAGTAAATACTTAAGATGTATTTAAGTAATAAATACATTACTTGAAAATAAAAGTAATTAGATACTAAATAAAATACTAAAGTAAATTAAAGTAATTAAATACTAAATAAAATACTAAAATACTAAATACATTACTCCTAAAATATATTTAGATACTTTTCAAGAAGCACATAAAATCACTAACATCAGCTTAGTCAAATAAAAGCGAGAAGTCGCAAAAGTAGACGCTGCAATTGTTTTGTGGCACAGAGACAAAGTCTTCACTTTACTACCATCTTTGGAAGTTATTCGGAAATATTTTCCATCAAAGAGTGGGTGCAAGTGTGATTCGCTATTTTTATTTTCACTTCCACCATCAACAACTTCTATTTTACCACCTTCTTTTCCACCACTTCCACTTGCTGCAGCCATGTTACAAGTGTTGTCCTCGTCTAATATGGTCAGTAGGCTAAGGCTAATTGCAGTTAGCGCTGAACTTTACACAACCACATATGACGATGCCTCAGGATAGACTGCCGGCTACCGCACTGCAGCTGTGAGTCTGTGACAATCGCCACTAGAGCAGGCTGGAAGTTCCATTTTTCAAGGTGTTTCGAGAAAGTTCCAGCCTGCTGAGCCTGGAACTTTCTGGAAGCACAAGCACCTTGAAAAAATGTTTTACTGTGTTCTGTGATACCAGTTAAATACTGGGTGGTTAGTACTGTACATTCTCGCAAAATTGAACAGTTCACAAAAAAGTATTTAAAAATGTATTTAAAAACAGGTATTTACAAATACTAAATACTTTTCGAAAGTATTTAAATATGTAATTAAATATACTCTCCAAAAAGTATTTACAAATACATGTATTTAAATACATTTTTATTTAAATACGTATTTAAGTATTTTCAAATACACTACTGCCCATGTCTGATGATGGCTACCAATAGGCCCTGCAGACACTCTGCAGATTCATTTTGTTATGTTTGCGGCCATTACATTAATCCAAAGCAAGCACAAAATTGACACAGGAACGAAGTTTTGTACAGCATATAACGCTTACTTTGGCATGCCCATGGGCGATCAAGATAAATCATGGGCACCTCACTTTTGTTGTGGAAGCTGCCGTTCCACATTAGAAGGATGGCTGCGAGGTACCAGAAAAGGCATGCCATTTGCTATTCCTCGCATTTGGAGGGAGCAAACCAATCACCACGATGATTGCTACTTCTGCATGGTAGACATTTCACTCTACAAGAGAGGTAAAGGTCGAAAAAATGTCCTATATCCAACTATCCCACCTTCTATTGCCCTAGTCCCCCATAATGAAGATTTATCCGTTCTATGCCTATCCACCATGGAGGAAATAGAAGAAACGCCTTTAATATCCTCCGATGAAGCTGAAGATGCTGACTTCGAGGCAAGCTCCAATACGTCACCCCATTTCCCCAACCAGAAAGACATAGACGACCTTGTCAGGGATATGAACCTTACGAAAACCAATGCAGAAATTATGGCGTCCCGCCTTAAAGAATGGAATCTTCTGGACCCAAGTGTCAAGATCTCTCTCTACAGGAATAGGCATTTGCGATACGCTTCTTTCTACTCGTTTTGCATCGAGCTCTCTTTGCTACTGCTGTGATGTGAATGGCCTTTTTGCTGAGATAGGAATTGAATACAGTCCTGCTGATTTGCGTTTGTTTATTGACAGTTCAACTAGAAGTTTAAAAGGCGTCCTACTACATGATGGAAACATGTTTCCATCTATTCCTGTGGCTCATTCGGTTGAATTAAAGGAAGAATATGAAAATGTCAAGCAGTTGCTAAACAAAATAAACTGCAGTGAACATAGATGGGACGTATGTGGAGACTTCAAAATGCTAGGATTCCTGCTTGGACTGCAGGGCGGTTACACTAAATATTCATGTTTCCTCTGCCTTTGGGACAGCAGAGCAGATGGTGAGCACTTTGTCAGAAAGGAATGGCCTTTGAGAAATGAGCTTAATCCAGGCAAACACAATGTTCTTAACGAAGCCCTTGTTCCAACAGACAAAATTTTGCTACCCCCGCTGCATATCAAGCTTGGTCTTATTAAGCAATTCATCAAAGCTTTGGATGCTGAAAGTGATGCTCTTTATCATATACGTTGAATGTTTCCCAAACTTTCTGAAGCTAAAATCAAGGGAGGCATATTTGTTGGACCTCAAGTCAGACGCATGTTAGCATCTAAAGAGTTAGAAGAAAAAATGACAGCTGTTGAAAAAAATGCTTGGTAATCATTTCGGCTTGTAGTCCATAGATTTTTAGGTAACAAAAAGAACGACAACTACAAAGAGCTAGTAGAAAATTTACTCAAACACTTTCAAAGGTTAGGTTGTACAATGTCCCTGAAGTTACATTATCTGGACTCGCATTTAGAATTCTTCAGACCAAATTTGGGTGACGTAAGTGAAGAACATGGTGAACGTTTTCACCAAGATATCCAAACCATGGAGATGAGATATCAGGGAAAATGGGACGAAGCTATGATGAGCGACTATATCTGGTGTTCAATACGAGATAATCCACGGGACTACAAGAGAAAAAGTCGCTCAAATGTACATTTTTAAGCATTATCCGTTTAGATTTGTGAGCATATTTGTGTGCATATTATATTTGGGTGCATTATATATATATATACAGGGTGGGCCAAAAGTCTGGATCCAGAGGAAAATATTTATTTTAATACATAAATTACAACAAATGGTAAATACTTAAAATGAATATCAACTTTAACTCGTAAATGCGTATCCGTGATACTGTACAGTGGTTCGTACTCCAGTATAAACAACAAATTATAACAAATGCTCAAATTGGCGGCCTCTGACATCGAGACACTTAGGGATGGAATTTATGATTTTTAATAATTCTTCGAATTGACGTTCTCGAGATGCGTGTTTCATTTGATAATCTTTTGTGACTTTACTGGACTATTCGTTAAAGTTTCACATACCATTGCAGAGGTATTTTCATCAGTTGCAGTTTTTGGACGACCAGAACGCCGTCAATCATGTACACTCCTGTTTCTTTGAAACGTTTAAACAACTTGCCAACAGTCGCATGTGTTACTGGATGCTTATCAGGATGATTTCTATTGAATTTGGTAGCAACTTCTCTGTGTGTAGCGCCCTGTCTTGCGTACATGAGCACAAGTTCTACCCGGTCTTCTGTTGTTAGATTCGAAGCCATTTCTGGGCTGAAATAAAAAAAGTATTTGAGTATTTATACTGGAGTACGAACTACTGTACAGTATCACGGATACGCATTTACGAGTTAAAGTTGATATTCATTTTAAGTATTTACCATTTGTTGTAATTTATGTATTAAAATAAATATTTTCCTATGGATCCAGACTTTCGGCCCACCCTGTATACATATATATTAGTGGTGTACCGGATATCCGCATCATTTTTAACATCCGCATCCGCACTTGACTGCGGATGTTATGCGGATATTACCTCTAATAAATTATGCAATTTACAATTAAATTAGCTTATAAAGTAGCTTATAAGGCCCAGTCATGCACATTTCATGTAAAGTATTAATTATTAATGAACAAACAAATATATAAACCTCAAAATATAAATAGCTGGTAACACAGAAAATTCAATGAAACTTGTTTCATTGAATTTTCTGTGGCTGAAACTCTTGAGAAAGTTATTATTTTTATCATAATGAAAACATTAATATTAATTTTAATTCTTATGCATTGCCTGCCATAATAGTAATATCACGAAATTTGAAAAATTATGTCATATTCATAATTCTATATTATATTGATAGATTAACTAAATATCCGCATCCGCAGATATTGAAATTAAAGATCCGCACCGCAGGTGTTGAAAAACTGACATCCGGTCCACCACTAAATTATATATATATATATATATATATATATATATTATATATATATATATATATATATATATTATATATACAGCGTGTCCCAAAGAAATGTATACCCACTTTGTTCGATAATACCAGCTATGAGGATGATAAATATATTACTTTTTATATGTTTTTTTAAAGAATTTTCTCCTGAATCTAAATATGTAATTATTCTTATTAAAAATTGAAGAACAAAAAAGTTACAGATGTTTAAATTATAATTATTATTTTCGAGACTTCATGTGCGATATTTTCTAATATTTTAACCGACTGTTTTGAGATACTTATGTTTCGTGTTGATATTGAAGCATAAATGTTGTAATTATTAGTTAATTCAAAATTTACAAATTCCATGGTTAAATGACACTTTATCTAAGATGTTCGACGTCTTCCAGAACGTTGTTTTTGTAAGTTTTGCACAGTGCCGTCGGTTTCAAACTTATCTCGTATACGTGCAAAAATATTAGAAAATATCGCACATGAAGTCTCGAAAATAATAATTATAATTTAAACATCTGTAACTTTTTTGTTTTTCAATTTTTAATAAAAATAATTACATATTTAGATTCAGGAGAAACTTCTTTATTAAAAAACATATAAAACGTAATATATTTATTATCCTCATAGCTGGTATTATCGAACAAAGTGGGTATACATTTCTTTGGGACACGCTGTATATATATTTTCCTTTCCTTTTCTTCATTGTGATTTTGCTCTCTGATAAGCCACTAGATACAAAAAATAGATTATGGTTTTCAGAAGAAACTAGAGTTTTCCCGAGAAAACTAATACGATTTTTTAATTCAGCGCACCCAAAAACATAAATAAACACCAAAAAAATAAGATAAACACAAATTTTCCAAAATTTTGTTACATAGTATTATTAGAAATAAGAAATGGTTTACACAGATAAGAGTTAAGTGAATACAATAATGACAAGAAACACTTGTTTTGGTAATGAGATTATACGATATTGGTACAGTAAATGGATTAGGCCGGGAGAGTTAAATTGAACGGTACTGAGGACATTTTGAAAAGGACCTACCCGATTAGGCAGAGTTTGTAGACGTTTAAGCGTTGTATACGAATGGCCTATCACGACGTAACAAAACAATGTAGGCCAAGTGCTGGTGGCCTAGGAGAGGTTTACAGACCTGCGATTTTGACAGAGGTGACTCTGAAGACGGAAAGGCCACCTGCGTAAACTGCGTGACGAGGTCTTGTTGTAAGAAAGCTGAAACTTTGCCGAATGAATTGTGATAAAGGATGAGTGAGGTTAGGGCCAGAAAGATGATGCCAGTAGAAATCTTGCGGAAGTAATGTTTGCTTCTAGCGGGATGAAATTGTAGGTCGCCTCAAGTGATGATTTACTTCTAATGCTTGAACGGAGTTTTGAAGGACGGCAGGCCGTTCTCCGGCCTTCGCCGAAGAGCGAGTGGCGTGACGAGTGGTGTTACTGATGAACGAGCTGAGAGCAAGATGTGACGACAATTGCAAGAAAAAAGGCAAGTGAGAGTGATTTCAAGCGGACTCACTTGGGCATTTTGGAAACAAAATAAAATTTGCTTTTGTCTTTGTGGACGGTTCGTGCCCACGTGCGGTTTTATTACCTTGTTTACACCTTCCAGCCATGAAACAAACAGGCGAAGAAGAGGAATTTTGTTTGGCTCGCCATATATTATAATATATATATATATATATATATATACCGTACTGTGTGTATATATAATTTTAACATGAAAATAATTGTATATTTTCTGTCTTTCCACTGGGGAGTGAAAAGCCATTAACGGATTAAAAACAGTAATGGTTCTCTTTGGAGATTAAAGGAATTAAAAGGAACTAAAAAAGTTCATTTTTAGTGCCACCCTCCACACCTCTCCTCAGTGTCAGTGCCCGCAAAAGTGACACCTCCATAGAAGGAGAGAGCTGAAAACAATGTTTCCAAGACTCAACGATGCCTTTTTTTTAACATAAATTTTTAAAAGATTGTGTAGTATGTAAGATGCATATATGTGCAGTGTGGAATAGTGAGAGAAGTGTGTGTTTGAGAGCATGCCGAACTGTTCACAGTGTAGAGGAGACACCGAAAAAGATCAGCTAAAAGGGACAGTGACAGGAGAAACGAAGTTCCAGTATTCCCTGTCTCCTGTCAAACGTCTTCCCCCGGAGTACTTCCCTGGCCGATTGGTGTCTTCAATCTCCTCCAAACTCCTACTATATATATATATATATATATATATATATATGCGACCGTATCATGATGGGATTGTTTAACCTTCACAACATCTGAGGTCACTAATGGAGAGGACCTGGAACTTTACGTGGGATCCGAACCACGTTCACCGCTACATAATCTGGACGTAGAGCACGGTCTCTCATCCTACTACTAACCAAACCCAATATCGCTTAACTTCGTTGATCGAAGGGAAGCAGCGTTACCACATTGTCAACGACATAACCCTGCGAAAGTATCAACTCTTGACAATTCGGTCAAGTTTTATCTCTACAAATATACAATTGTGGGAAAAAGTTCTTTGTAAAAAAATATATACGAAAAATAAAATACTGAAAATTTTAAAATTCAGCAAAAATCATAATTGGTTGGAATAATAATAATAATAATAATATAATAATAATAATAATAATAATAATTGATCAACTGGAGTTTGACAGTGTGTTTGTTATCACATGTCCTCTTTTATATAATTTTTCAACCAATTATGAATTCATGCTGAATTTGAAATCTTCACTATTTTTCATAGATTTAATCTCTCCGGTGGACTTTTTCTTCCAAATGTAAATGTAGTCTAAATATAAATAAATACAGCCTAACTTACGCATAGCGCTCAGGCCAACGAATGCAGCCAATAGCTCCATTTCCTGTATTATTATTACCAACAACAACGGGTCGAAGCTACAACCTCAGTGCCTTCAATTCGCTTATACGGAAATGATGTTACTCACCAAACTACAGTCAATGGCTGCATCTACACAAAAATCGCAACTGGGGAGGTTGATTCGAGTTAAGGGGAGGATCGCACTGCATTTCAGGAAAATTGGGGTACGTGATCCCTTTCGTATTATTAGATTATCCGTTACAGTTTGTGTACATGGTTATTTCTGGAGAGGAAGGGAGAAGTCAACTTTATAAGCATGGTCATAAGGAAAGTATATTAAGTGATTCTAACCAAGTTATGTCGTGTTTTTACTTTACACATCAACATTTCACCGTTATTACATTTTATGAAGTACGAAAGCGCTCGTCTCTACAAAATCCTGATTCCCTCTCTCCTTTCCACTGAAATTAAACATCAGAGCATTAAGTACATTGAACACTCATTGATTCTTACGAAAGAAAACACGAAAACACACACACACAAACACACATGTGCGCATCTCCGCGTAAGCGAGGTGCAGACTTTTTTTAAATACTACATAGTATATCCAAAATACTAATTAACCTAGCCTAATCTTAGTACCATCGAACCGAGAATGGAGTGATAAGTGTTTCGGACGCAATTGAGGGCTTCTGTTAAGTCATTAAATAGCGAGGTACTCGCTAATCTAGCATAACTTAACCTAATCAGGACCAACATAGCTTTTTCCTGACAATAAAAATGTTCCTAGATTTTTCATGTTTTTTAATGTTCCGAGGTATCGAAAGTGTTACCTCACAAAAACAATTACCCCACTACATTTGAATTATCACACACTCGACTTCACTCATGTCCAGTTACACACACACACACACACACACACACCACACACACAGTGACTATTGAATTATGCCAAAATTTCAAAAACTAATTAAAATTCAGTAGATTAATTTACGTTTATCAAATTTGGCACGATTATTGTGGCGGGATGGAAATGCTTTTGAAGGCACACAAGTCGCTCAAAATGTTTTTTTTTTCTTTTGCAAAATCACGTGACGAATCCGCGCAGTGCAATTTCTTATCACGGCTTCCAGCGTTTCGTAGAAATAAAGCGAGCTTCACGTTCAATAGCTGCTTTTAGAGCTTCCATTGTCTGGGAATTTCCTTGAAAACCTTCCCTTTTAAGTTATCCCCATAAGAAGAAATTACAAAGACTGCAGTCACGTGACGGAAGAAGCCACGCAAGACAACAGTCAAGAAAGAGGGGTGGGGTGGGGGGGAATACCTGATAAACAGGAATAGCGGGTATTTACTGTATGAGATGTTGGGCCGTCCTGCTGAAACCAAACTGTGTCCATATCGGTGTCCTGTACCATAAGAAACGGAATAAACTGTTCTTGGAGGATGCGAAGGAAGTAAACATTTTGGTTCATTCACCTTTGTATCAGTAAAGATTGGACTAGATGGCACCCTGGCACCTTAACCGTGCTAAGAAATTATACTCTTCGAATCCGTCAAGTAATTTCACAAGAGGAAGGATACTGAGAACATATTGTGTGCATGTAGCAAAAAAAAAAAAAAAAAAAAAAATATCAGCCTTCCACAATAATGGTGCCAAGGTTCGATAAGTGCCAAGTTTCACGAACGGAAAGTAATTCCGTAATTATAATTTTATAAAGTGTCACCGGGCTCCGGTAGCTCAGTGGTCAACGTGTAGGATTCTGGGTTCGCTCCCAGCTGCTGGCACCTGGGTTGGGTTTTGCCTGCCACTCACCCTGTTAATGCTCGGGATCAGGTGACACTTGGAGCACAACACTCAGCCCAACATTGTAGGAAAGTGAGTTCCAGATGTTGCCTTTATAAAGAGTGACACACACACACACACACTATATATATATATATATATATATATATATATATATAATTTATACGAATGAAGCCAATACATTTGACTTAAACAACCTTAATAAGGGAAGATATTAAAGCTACAATACATGCACCCATTATTCATTTAAAAGTGTTACCCCTTTAAATTAAGTTAATTAGTAGAAACAAAGAAAATGAGAGATGCGTATTACACTAATTTTGGTGGTTATTAGTTTAATCTGTGGCTCGAATTACGCCTAAATTAAAGTGTATATATGTAGCTTCATTCTCTCTGGCTTATTATTTGTCATCTTGAACGAAGTACACGATATATATAAGTATTAGCTCTCTTATTGTTTATAATAATGATTGTATCGTATCGTGTTTCGCGAATGACACAATAGATACGCGAGGGAAATATCAAACGAAGGTGACATAGAAAAATAAATTACGAAGTGACATTGAAATATTATTAGAGTTGGGCGGAAGACAACAATATGAAATTTAACTTTTAAGATATGTACGAACGAGGTCTACAGAATAAAGCATACGAAACTCCGTAAGACAACATATAACACCAAACCCACACGTCAGAGCTCTATTTTGGAGTAATAATATCGTCCGATGCAGAATTCAGAGCACACTACAACATTGAAATTTCCTGAAAATCTACTCCCTGGAAAGAAGACGCGAATCCTCAAAATAGTGTATTCATACAGTAATTTTAACAACTGGTCTATTATAACTGATAAAACCAATTAGTCAATGACATTTTAGCAATTTGATTAAAAAATATTAATAATTTTCTCTATTCTCTCTTTAGAGGCCGTAATTGAAATGTCTTAAGGAACTAAGTTTATCCCAGAGAGGACAAATAATTGCCCTTTCAAGAGAGGGAATGTCTCAAAGCCAGATCTCGGCAAAAATTACGTTTCAAAAAAGGGGCGTCCAAAGACTATAAGCACATATATAGAATCTGGATCGTGCTATTCAAAGAAAAGATCTGGCAGACCTAAAGTGACTACTGATTCTGAGGATTATTTACATCAAGTTTATATCACTTTGTGACAGAAAAGCCACAGCTACAGAGATTCAGGCACAGTTGAATGAACCAACGGGACTCTCCAATAGTACAAGTACTATAAAAAGAAGACTCCTAAAAGCTGGTATCCATGCAGAGTTGTGCTGTCCAACCACTACTGAGGAAACAAAATAAGGCTAAAAGATTGGAGTGGCAGAGAATAATCGAAATTTACTGTAAGACGACTGGAAAAAAGTTCTTTTTACTGATGATTCAAAAGTG